>JAUESF010000057.1:4273647-4296194 GCA_032274765.1 Malacoctenus tetranemus
TGTGTGTGTGTGTGTGTTGTTTGTCCGTCTTTGAGGGACAGGTGCAAGGACTTGGCGCTCGTCCAACGTGCCACCCACGTGGGACCGACCAGCAGAGGGAGGGAAGACAAGCGCGGCCCAGGCAAAACAAAATTAAATACATTTTTGTGGAACATAGCAGCAACTGGAGCAGAAATAACCTAATTGCACCTCCAAAAATATGTCTTGATTTTCAAGGACCTTGGAATTATGGAGGAGAGCGAGAGGTTGAGGGCGGCGGGGGGATTGCGGGAGGAGGGGGAGGGGAGCGGAAGGGGCGTTTCGCCGGGCGTAGCGACAGGATGCGGAGGAGCACGACGGTACGAGGAGGGAAAATAAAGAGATAAATAAATAAATAAGGGAAGGGATTGGAAAAAAGGGAGCTCTGATTAGGAGCATGATCATTAAAAGGAGAGACCCTTCCAAGAGTCCAATATCTAATTAGTGCGATATTCCCGACACTTGCCACCCGACCCCAACAGGTCTGTAAGACATGCGTGTGCGAGAGTACGTGTGGGCTGGCGGCTGCAGACACACGCAGATAAAAAAGCCCCGCTCGTGTTACATAAACGGTTTACAGACGTTCAGCATTTGTGCATGTTTTATTGTCTAAGTAGGGGGGAAAAAAATCAGGGATGATCCCGTACGTAGCTGAGGAATAAAGCAGCTGCTACGGAACAGGAACCTGATAGATTACAGCTGCTTATTCGGCTATTAGTAGGGCAAAACACTTTCCACATGTCCACATTCACCCCTTTAACACGGCTATTTATCCACAATGGTGATCGCCGCTCCCCTGTGCAATTGCGATTCTTCTCAAAGAGGTAAATAAAAATTGCTTTTCGCTCTTTCCACTGATTCAACGGCCGCTCTTCCTCAATCCAAGCAACGATAAACATGAGGTCATCTCATTACTTTTCGATGCAACGAAGATACTTTGTAAGTCAATAAACATGTCGGAGAAGTAGAGCAGAGCACGGCATTACAGTATCATCATTACTCATGCCACATCAACTGGAGGAGATGTGTTACATTAGAAAAAGATGTTGGCAAGTAAATAAGTTTGCTCAAATTACATTTTAACCTTATTGATTAGAGCAGTCAACAAACGCCTCCGCTCTCTCAATTTGGCTGGAAAGCACAACGATGATGAAGGACGATCACCGTTTCAGACACAAACTGGGGCGAGATTTCTTCACTGACGTTTGCCTCATTACAGGGAAGTAGACAAACTACAATGTGCTTCCACTGAATAGCTGACAGGAAACATGACAGTGGTCCAATGAGCACATGAATAAAATCTCTTGGAGTGTTGGCACAAACAGGAATTATGATGCCTTTTTTTTGGGTTTCAGGAGCTGCACATGTAAAACACATTGCAATTCCAGAAAAAGGCCGATAAGCCGTTATCGGTGTTACGAGGTAGACTAACCTCCCTCCTTGTCTTGTCTACTGATGCAGGAGCAGCTTCAGCCAAAAGACGGAGAAAAACAAACAAACTGTTTTGTTTCTCTCAACCGAGCACAACTCCATATAAGAAACCAACGCCTTGCAGATGGAAACTAGTGTTTGTATTGTTTTGCGCACTCATCTCATGAACACTTGTAGCTTACTGTGCAGCTGGTGGAGAGAAACCATTTTTGTTTATGTCGTATTCACTGACTCTTCACAATAACGGCCCGACACTGAAGTGGGACTCTGCATTTCTGGTTCCCTGCTGTTTTTTTTTTTTTTCCCCTGTCCTATAATACCTGATTCCAGGCAGTCACACTGCAAGTAGAGCAACAACTTCTTGTTGTTTGTCCAAATTTACCTGGACGAGTGTAGGAGGGACAATCCTAACGGCGCTCCTTTGAAGCATATTCTAAAAGCAATGTGTTTTGACAAGATCAATCACCACTGAATCAGACCGCACCACCGGTGTGTGTCTGATGTGTGAGCTCTGTGACAGAGAGCCATGGCCATCAAAGCATGCTGCGTGGGCCAGGGAGTGGTCAGCTGTCACTGAGTGATGAGATGGCATTACGGAGACCCCCTCCCCCTCCGCACACATGGGAGGGAGCCGGGCTGGTCGCTCAGGTGGGGAAAAGAAGGCGACGGAGAAAAAGGAGGAGGAGGAGGAGAAAAAAAACGGTGTGTGAACAAGCAGGTTAATGCTCACTGGCATTTTGGGCGCGAGTGGAGAGGGTGTGGCTTTGTGATGTATCTGCTGTCACAGTGTTGACTCCCACTCAAGACCGTATGAGCATAGATTGAAGAGCTCAAGGGCGCGAAGCCACTGAACTGAAACACAATCTGCTTAGTAGATTTAGCGATAGCATCAAATCAGTTTGCTGGGAAGCCTAAAAGCTGCGACAAAAAGGTGCTAAAGACGAGGGGGAAACCGAGAAAAAACGCACGATTCAATGCCTGTTTACGCCTCGAGACGCGAGTCCCGCGAGCCGCGGCTTCGCATGACAGCCATGAAGTGGCATCCTGGTCTCACAGGTGTCGCGTACATTCGGTGTGACCACTGTGTGGCGCGGGCCCGTAATCACGGCTTATTACGCGGCGCGCTGCATCGCGAGTGATCGCCATGTGCGGCGCATCAATTTCATGCTTCTACCTGCCAACACAGAGGGATAGAAATTGGTAGCAGGTGCTGAGCAAAACTTGCCAAAACAATCTCCTTCATTATTCAATTAGGGGCCCCCCTGAACCTGTTAGATGTGTTATTATTAGCAAAACTGAATTAAAAAACAATTAGGCAGGTTGAGGAGAGAAAAAAAAGGGAGGTGGAAAACTTGACAAATTAAACAGCAACTTTCTTTGATGTGTGAGCGCCGGATTACGCCGGTTTGGAGAATTGATAGCATGATTATATGTCCTGGCTTAGCTTCCAAAGTGTGAGCCATATCTGACAGGGCTGAGCTGGATCCCACTGTGCCAGACAGGGTTTTACATTGTCCTTATTAGCTACAAACAGTGGGGGGAACTAGTGGCTTATGTATTGCAATAGACTGCCAGCAGGTTTTCTCCCTTTGTTCTCCCATTCTCCCCCCCCCCGGTCTCACTTTTCCCTCTCCCTCATCTGCCATACCTGCTGAAGTGTCAGTTCTGAAAAAGAAAGAAAAAAAAATGTGAACTGCACAAAGCATTTCCCTGAGAGGACATGTAATTATCCCTCATCGTTTTAGGAAAAAGTGGGTTTGACCGCGTGCCTGGACCAAATCAATCAATTTATCACGGGAAGGACGCCTGGAGAAAAACATCTAATTACCGTTGGGATGTGCTTTGTGTGGGGAGGGGCAAAAAAACAACAACCCAAGAACGCTAAACGCAAGCTGTCAACAACAACATCGAGAAGAAAAAACTCCTAGTGGCGGGCAACAGCAGCGCGAGTCTGACTCCACTTTCTTGTGCGACGTGTCAGAGAGTTTTGAGGGGCCACCGAGGGGATGGGGCTGCTTCATTACAGCCGAGTAAAGACAACGGCTGTGCAGGAGGGAGCCACGGTTGTGTTGACCTCTCGTGAGCTTTGGGAGGAGCTGTTAAAAGTGAAAGTTACGGAGCAGGCGAGAGAGGAAGGTTTTAATAAGGCACTGAGAGAATAGACGCGCGTCCCTCGGCTGAGCCGCAGAAAGTCAAGGTGAGGGGGCGGGGCGGCGACAGATGTCAGCCATTGGCGCCCAGTCATGTTTATGAGTCATCATAAAGAGGTCAGCATGTTGCTCCTGCCTGAAGGTAGCCTTGCTAATCTGTAAAGTGCATGGGGGAGCATGCACGTGCTGCAATGGTGCGAAAAAAAGAGCGAGGGATAAAAAAAAGGGAACATCTTGTGCTGTTCCACGGGGGTAAATACACCCCCTCTCTATCAGGTCTCTGCTATTAAGTGCTCAATGGAAGTCTCTTATTGTTTTTATCCCACGGTCTGGTGCTGCTTTGCCTCCCTCATCATTCAACGCGACGCGGCTTCCTCTCCACTCGCAGCTCATATCACATGATTATTCCGACAGCCGCTCAAATGAAAACGTGATGGATCGCCGCGTGCTGTGACACCGCCACACAGCGCAGGCAAACATCGGCACCCATAGCTGTAATTGTTGTAGCATCCACCCTCCACCCCCCTCCCCACCCCCCTCTATTACAACTGATGGAGCGGATCAAATCGCAAATTAATAAAATCAATATTGTATCTGCGGCATGGTGTCCATCGATTTAGCACACTCCTCTGCCATTATTAACGGCGGATCTGACTGCACCATCGCGCCGGCTTATAAAGATATGGAGAGGAGAGCGGTAAGTCATCCCTAAAAGAGAAAAAGAAAGAGAGGAAGACGAAGAAGGAGAGGCTCCCCAAGCAGAATACAGATAAAAGCTGTCAGTGAAGGTGGTCGAGAGGAGAGGAGGGGGCGGCAGAGAGTGAGACTGCGGAGTGAGGGAACAGAGGTAGCAAATAAAGGGATATAGTTGGGTGGGGTGGGGGGGAGAGGGGCTTAGGGGCAGTGAGAGCACTTAAAGGACAAAATGTAAGTGAAAGTGAGGGAGGCTTGGGAGGAGGAGGGAGAAAAAAAGGAGTATTAGGAGTGAGAGGGGGGAACTTGTCAGTGGAATACAGAGTTGAGACTCCGCCGCGAAAGGAGGGCTGGAGTCATGGGTGGCTGCCTCTCTTATTAAACACTCAAATCCTTCAGTCGGTCTCGGGAACTTGGTGAGGAGACTCGTGTTAAAAGCCCATCCACAATCGAGCTGCCATGTCTCCATCCATACCTCACTGCCAATTAGCACGCGCGGAAAATACACCGATTTCTTTTCTTCTCCCTTTTTGTTTCTCCCCCAGCTGTGTTTTAAAACGGACACGCTCAGCTTGAAAGGTCCATTTAGAACATCTCCGTTTATGCAAGGCGGGCAGCCACCGTCAGAACCACGCAAACACAAAGGAGTGCGGCATCAAGAGGAAGGACCCCGACGCTTGGTTTGGGAGGCAGGGAGGTAGTTTTGCCGGCCTGTCACAGATGAATTCATTCATATCCGGTGATAAAATGTGTCCGCTTCATCTGTCTCCAGTGACCGCTTGTGATTACACTTTGCTTCCCTCCTCAATATACAAATAAACGCCTACATGGCGTCTGCTGTGTTTGTGTGTTGCCAGCAGATCTTTTTTTTTATTTTTTTAAACTGTTGGACGATATCTGGGCACAATCCATAGTTATACCACACAAGGTGCCCCCGTACTCCTCCCCAGTGGACCACTAATAGAAGGCCTGGATGGAGCTGCCGTCGTCTTTCCAACATTATCCGAACAACATGTTGTTTTTTTTTCCCTCTTTGGGAAATTTAATTATTCAGTTTATGGCCGTAACTAAGGTGCAAAGCTAAAACCGAAGGGAAATCCTGTGATTCTCGCCGGCGTCCCAGACTTTCCAGTGGTCCAAAAAAAAAAAGCAATTACTTTACATTGTTATACAGGAGATGTGGACAGGACAGGAAAACCAAGGCTCTGCATTTGGGAGGTGAGCCTTTTTATTGCAGTCATTATGTCTGACTGTGTGCCTCGATATGATTTTTTCTCGAAAGGTGACACCGGTAAAATAAAGTGAGAGTAATGAAAACAGGATGGGATGGGACTGGAAATTTTACAAGCTGTCCGGCCGGGTGCAACCGGCCTGAAATAATTACGGCCTCCCCGCTTCAGTCGAGTCCAGTCAGACTCCAATCAGACCGGGGGTCAATCACAGTGCGCCTCCGATAAGGACTGGCTGCAAACCAAACCTCTGAGTCGAACGAGCCATATTTTATCACGCGGCCGACCTGATGTTTGAGTAGAATATAATGCACATGCATAAATTCTGGAGCATTACAGTGGTATCCTGCAGGGAAGGTAATGGGCTCTGGATGAGGCGGGAGCTGGCAGTGACATAAGCCAAGCGGCTAATGGAAGAGTGAAACCAGAATTACTGTCTTAAAGTTGTACGTCTCCTCCAGCCAGTGACGTTGCCATTGACACCGAGGCTCTGTCTCAACCTCTGCAACCTGCAGCTCTGTTGAGGCCTTCATGGTCGGTGGGACAGATTGTGTCTACCTCCTGTTTATTATTTTGGGTTGTTTTGTCACAGCATAGTTCAGGGTTGTATTTTTATACTCCTTTCCTTACGATTTCTGCATGTTACAGTTCTGTCGCCTTGAATAAACTTGTGAGGAGCTGCCTGCATGTCTTTTTTTGGAGGTGTCCCATGAATTTGCCAAATTAATTATTCTGATAGAGCTTGGATTTAAAGTCTAATTAAAACTGCATGACTGTCCGTTGCATTTCTTTTTTCCGAAGTCACTGAGTGAGCAGCTGAAAATGCAAAATGTGCACATTGCGAGGAGTCAGCCATAAAAAAAGAGACATTTGCCAACTTTAGATCACAGGTAGAGAAAAATGCTTTCACTTCAACATTCAACATTAAAGTTGCTGTCAGGCAAAGCGACTGATGGAGCCATGTAAGGACACCCGGAGTCTCAAAGATAGTTTTGATTTGAATTACTGGAACACGCTTCAATCCGGCAGCTGCAGACTGCAGACTTTAACGCCTCTGATCACATTTTCCAGCTTTTATACCACTTCTGAGAAATGCACCGACTGACAAATTCTTTCGGCGGCAGCAATTACTGTAACTCGGCTGTTCCACTCCGAAAGGTCACCATAAAACAATACCAAAGGGCCGGCTGGCAGTGTCCGTGCCACTTCCTCTGACCTCACCTGGATTTCCTCCCTGCGTGTCCATCCTGTCACCCCCATGCTGATCCTTCCCGTCGCCGCGCGACTGTTTCCACCCGGCTGCTATGTGGGCCGACAGTGTTTTTCACCTGCTGCCCTGATTAAATCTTTCTTTTTTTTTTGTTTACCCCCCTCAGAGATGCTCCAGTAGTTCCAACATTATGTCTACTGAGCTGAACTGAACCGAGAGCGACGGGGATGTTTCGTTTTGATGAAAGTCAAACGGCCGTTCTCGCCGCCGAGGCGAACGGAGGCTCGATGCGTCGGGACGTGATTTCACAAAGATATTAAAGGGCTGGGGAGTCTGATGTGAAGCTTGTGACAAGTACCTTTTAAAATGAAACATAGCCCGTGTGTTTTTTCTCCCTTTTTGAATGTCACCGAGAACTACAAGACGGCAGAGAAGAAATCCACTCCCCTCCCCAGATCCCCTGTTGTATCATTGCAACGCTGCATCTTTAACAACACGAGATTTACTTAATTCTTATTAACAAATGACACAACTAAGATAACACAGCAAATGGTGCCATAATTGATGCCGGATGCAGAAGAGGAGGAAAGCATTAATCTCCTGTCAGCTGAAACAAAGAAGTTAGCGGCTGATAAACAACAGCACGGCATCAGTCGGTGAGCGTCCTCCACGTTGACAAAGCGTATCATTTTCCCCATGTACACAACACTGTCAATAACACATCCTGTTCTCAGACAGGGTGTCATGTTTTTTTTCCGTGTTACAGGAATCGTCACGTGTTCTCACACTCACCGCCGAGCCCTAATCTGTTGTACTAGACTGCATGACACATTGGAGATATTTTGGAGCATTTGGAACATTACCAGCGTGCATGTTGATTGAGCTGCGGATGAGTCATTGATGGCGAGAGGAAATGAGAATGGAGAGGAAACATTAGGTGGTGGTTAGAGGGCGGTGGGAGGACTGTGGGATACGTACTGTAGGGCACGCATTCGTACTGGACTTCCAGGTATTTGTAGGTTCCCGGGCACGGGTCAGGAAAGACGTCTGGTCCGGCCACGACAGCACACTGGGTCCTGTTGTTACACCTGCAAGCAGAGGAGACGGCTCGGTTAGGAACACAGCAGAAGGCTCAGGGCGTCTTCACAGCTGGAAAGGACAAATTGAGGTTTACGAAGAGCTTCGCAAAACATCGGCGTTGGATCACTCTGTCGTCGTCTGACTTTTAAAGACACATCTCTACCTGGATCAGAGCCGGCGCGGCGGCCCGTCGTCTAACTAGATTCCAACTTCATCAAAGCATTAACCAAAAAGGTCAGCAGGTTCAAGCTCGGAGGAGATGTAGAAATACGGCGGTGACGCACTCGGGCACGCTGGGCTCATCTGTACTCGGGACTTAAGCGTCAGGTCATATATTATGACCACTAATGCGGAAAAGCAGATCATTCCGAAGACTTCACACACTCCGTGGCCACGGCGTATCGTACTTATGGTGATATATAAGTCGTTGGACCTGCAGAATTTATGACACATAAGCCAGTGGACCGGCTGATAAGACACTGATATACAAAGCTGAAACACACGCGGGGGAGAGAGAGAGAGAGCTCATGACGTTAACCGTTTTTTTAAGGTTCAGCCAGCACTGTCATGGGTGAATTCACATGTGGGGGAGTGCGGCTGGAGTCGTGGAGGCACCATGCACAGGTTACGTTGTTATTACTGCATGATGGATAGCAGTGGTGTTGGCGGCAGTGGCGTGGGTGCTGTAGAGGATTGGGGGGGGGGGCAATCAACTGAGTGCGAAATCAGGTCCAACATGGACTGTAGGTCTTCGTTAACCCCCCCCTAAAAAAAAGGAGCACAATTATGGTTGCGAGGGTGTTCTCGTGTGCCGTTTTGTTCTTGCGGTCATCAATCAAAGCGTCACTGCACGTGCACGCTCGCCACCTTCAGTGCCAACGCTTATCTCACAACATTAACTCTTCACTATTCTGACAGGCATCCATCAGCTCCAGCTCTGCGTGCGCTCGCAGATTGAAAGGAAAGTGAGGCGCGGGTCCTTATCAGCGCGCCGCCGCCAGCCACAGGACGTACCGGACCGCTGTCCATCAAATCCACGCTCATTTGCAAAACGACCATTATCTGGAGATATATTAAAAGTATTTATTCCCCAGCGTGGCAGTTCACAGTGTAAGTCCCGTGAAGGTCAAGGCGGGGTCTGACACAATGATTCATATGCCACAATTAAAGGATTCTCTACACCTTAATTAACATTGATTGGCTGCCGACTAATCAATCGAACGAGTGAGGGACAAGCAAAAAAAAAGAGAGAACAAAAAAAAAGGAAAGAGGAGCCCATCTCATTTGGAGCCGACCCGGTAATGAGATATGGTCTGCCGGCTGTCTCCCATGTGAGCTGTTGGGGATCATGAACCCTACCTCCCCCCCCTCCCTCTCTCCTTCTCCCTCTCCCCCCCGCCCCGCCCATCTCACCCTCCGTCACTCACTCAGTCACTCGCTCGACCCCGGTCAGCTGTCCCGACCCATGAAGAGTTCATTTGCAGGCGGTAAATGCCAGTCAGATAAATACGGGGTCAAGCCTATGAAACCGAGAAACAATTAAAACGACAGGCCCCCTCCCGTCTCTAAAGCCTCGCGCTCGCCCCTGCTGCAGAGCTGCTGGCTTGTAATCAGCAGGTGAGAACACTGCTTAAGATTAGGTGTCGCACACAATTAGAGGACAGGCGGACGGAGGAGACGTAACCGGCAGTTGAGGCGCGGTCACATCACTGGACGGACAGATCGGAGGCAACACAAGCAGTTTTTTTTCCCCCTCCCCTGTTTGCTGACTTGCTTCACAGAGCAGCTGCACCTGTTCCGATACTACGAAGCCATTAAAAAAGGACAGCAGGAATATATTTTGGATTTACCGACGCTGCCCCAGAAGTTAAGCTACGATCAAATCTGGAATTTTAATCATACGGCGCTTTATAATAACTTTCTCTTGAGGGATTAAGCATCATAATGTGTATTTAACATGGATTGCAAACTTAATCTCAGCTGTAACATCTATCTTGACCCATATTCCAAATCCCTTTTATCACTGCTGTGCATTTTTATTTTTTACCTCCATGCTCCGTGAGCATAAACCCACACACGCACACGCACACGCACACGCACACGCACACACACACACACACACACGCACACACACACACACGCACACGCACACAGACAACCCCTGATCAGTTTTCCTATCGCATCCTGAAAGCACACCGACATTGCAGGGGAATAAAATAAGGTGGAGAAATAATTACAATTAAATGTATTAAGTGCAAATCAATAATGGAGTGGGGAAGGGATCGATGGCGAGAGAAGCTGCCCACACCACGTGCCGCGACGACTTCACAATACCAATTAGGAGGGTAATCAGGATTTCATCAGACACTTGGCTCTGACGGAGCCCTTTGAACCAGCGAGGGAGGGAGGGGAAGGAGGAGGAGGAGGAGGAGGAGGACGAGGGGAATGGATTCAGTGTGAGTGATGCATTCATAAATATACAGGAGAGAATGGCTCATGCATACAATGGAGGTGGAGGCAAACAGCGGGGGGTGTTGTGGGTTTCTCCCTGGATACATAACACGCATGTATAACAGGATCACATGTGCTGGAGGAGTGGGCTGCTGCTTTCTTCTGGACTCCTGAGCCTGCATACGGTCCAGTGATGGGTTGACCCACCTATAGATTATAGTTCTCTTCAAAGTAAGAGCTCCTTTTAAAGCTAAAAAAAACAAAATGGAAAAAAAAAAGTGCAGCATGTCCACATGAGCACTTTGTGTCAGCTCCACCCCCCCCCCCCGCCCCGCTCCAAAGGTGGGGGTTAAAGTAGACATAGAAAACGCCTGGTTGGAAATGATGGTGGTGCTGTAGTTTAACAGCCCGCTATCATTACGACCCTCGCGGCCGCGTGGCAGAGTGCTCTCCACTGGACACATAATGACAGCAACTGATAACGGATTACACGCTCATCTGCACACAGTCATCAATCAGATAAGGCTCCCAAAAGAGAACAAAAACAACATTATTTTTGCCGTTTGGCCACGAGCCCCCCCTGCCCCCCGCCCCCCCCCTCCGTTTCATCCGCATTCTTGCTCTTGCTCCCATATAGCTCTTTCCTCCTGTTCCCTCGTCTGCTGTTTGTTATACCAGGCAGATTAGAACTCAGACTGCCAGCTGACGAGGGGAGATGTGGCACAAAGCGCCAGAGCCCTATGTAAGCACAAACTGTAATCACTATAATCGCCGGCTGATCCCGTTGCTGCCTCTGATGACAGTAAGTGGGCTTAGTCCCTTCAGTTTGTTGATCATTGACACGGAGCAAATAATAAATAAATGAATTAATGAGTGAACGGGTGAATAAATCAATCAGAAACGGGGAGCAGCGGAAGTGGCAGGAAGCGTCGGACTGGGACGACACCGCGCCTGTCAAAGTGAGACGGATTTGTCCGTGTTGGATAGTAATAAAAGAGAATTGGTGTGCACCACTGTTCGCTTTCAGAACTCAAGTGATTTATATCAGGAGAGAAATACCAACCAAGTGGAAGGAGGGAAAGGTTCGCCAGCTTTTAGAAGTTCAGGAGCGAGGGTGGGGGGGTGAGGTGGGGTGCGGGGGGAGAAAAAGAGGGAATCTGCTTCCAGCACGCCAAATTGCTCTGAGCAATTTTCCATAGCATCCATATCAAAGAACTTCGCCTGAAGTGAGTCAAATAGGAGCGGAGACGGTTCAGCTGGCGCTCGGCATTAAGAGGGACATTTCGGAGTTCTCCCACAGTTCATATATATTTGATGAAACAGTCCCTGCGGGAGGGGAACCACAAAGTCTCCATTTGCGCCGCGCCGAGAGAAAGTCGGACGCTGACGTCGCTCCTCCTGATGCGTTAACAGAGGATGCTTTTGGGATGTGGGTCTGTGTGCCGAGACAAAGTGCAGGTTGGCATTGTTTGTTTTCCTGTGTCCACACAACATTTTGAAAAGAAAGGGAGAGAGGAGGAGAAGCGAGGAAGGAGGAGGGGTGGGGTGGGGTAAGGGGAGAGGGTTGGTAGTGACGGACGGGTCAATATCCCCTTCCCTCTGTTGGGACCCATTACGCTTTAGTGATGGTCTTCGCCACCCACGGTCGACTTCATTCATTATCTTTCCCAGCTGCACGCTGCAGCATCCATCTTTTCTTATTCAGCCTGTCTCTTGGCGCAGCACACACACAAACACACACACGCACACAAAAACAACCTCTGAAACTCCTGTGTAAACCTGAAAAAAAAAAACAACCCACAAACATTACAAGAAGAGAAGCAGTGGCCTTGGGCACTGTGCATTTGGATGTGGAGAAGTGTTAAAGGTAATCGTATGGCGTCGATCAGCGCCGCTTTTTCTTTACAGTGAGACGCATTATCAGCGAGAGTCCCCGCGGAAGCCCATTGTTCACACTGAGAGGCTTGTTAAGACGCACATGCACCATGTTTGCTGTTGTCGAGCAGCTATAGCATAATGAATCTTTTTCCAATTATTTGGAGTTACTTCAAAGATATCTCACGCTGGGGATTATCAAACAAACTCGAACCACCATGCATGTAATTTAATTCGGGGAAAATAAACTGATTTCATTAACTCCTCCCGTAAGCTCGGCGGAGTAGTACCTAAACAACAAACACTATTATGAATATTAATACGAGGGAGAGACGATACGTTTTTTTAAGGAACCTGTTGGAGGAGTTCCAGCAAACCGACTGTCACAGTTGAATTTGCCAGTATAGCGGAGGCTAAATGTGGCCATCGGGGCGACAGCATTCTCAGACTGAAACCTACACGCCGACGCGCCGCCAACGCACAACGCTCACACTCGATTGACGACAATTTTACACTGCGGAAAGCATCGACCGCCGCCTGCCAGTGGTGCTGCTGCTTAAACGTGTTAATGTGGCAGGTCACGGCTTGGTTACGCAGTTCAGAAAACACTTAAAAGTATCGGAGGCAGTTTTGCCTCAACCACCTGAACACCTGCTTAAAACGACAAAGTTCAGCCTCCAACAACCTCCGCAGAGATTCACTCCACTCGCCTGCAGACATTTAACCTTGTCTATACGCCGCTAACTGACCAATTATCTCTAATGGCACTGCTGAATCGGCCCGACAAATTGCGTCTTTATTCTAAAGCGGCACACTTTGTTTTCCAAAACATCGAGAGAGCCGCTCGCAGCAGATTGAGGCGCACAAGAGGAAGATTGGGAATGAATGTGTTCGGCATAAACACGATGGTGGAGGGGTGGGCGTGGAGGACTGCAAGTGCGTCGCCCAAGGAGCTCAGTGTTCTCGAGTGCTTGGGCGCGCGCCGCGCAGCACAGACGCGTCCCTGCGGAGACCCCCGCGCACCCTCGGCAGATGATCGATCGGCGTGAGGTGTCACAGATGATTAGGACGGCTTGCGTTTAAAGATTAGCCGGCTGACGACTGGGTGGCAGCAGCAACATGCTACCAGAGCTCAAGAAAGAAAGGAAAAAAATCATCTGTCAGGCTGTTTGCACACAACACTATGGGTGACAAAACATCCTCCATATCCCTTTTTTATAGGATTAACTATGTGGAACTAAGCAGAAATGAATAAAGCAGAGAAGATAGAGTGTTTATGTGCACAAGCTATATGAATGACCTTTATCAGGGTCTATTAACTATGGAATAAGAGTTTCATTAGGGATGGTGAAACAAAGGTCGAGATTGATCATCTCTCATGAACTCCTTTTCACTGCTTACATAAATTCAATGTTACTGCTCCAAAAAAAATGAGCATCTCAAGCCCATTTTTTTCTCCCCTCCTGACAAGCGTAATCCCTCTCAGCCATTCACACAGATTAGTGGCTTTCATAAGATTTTACATCACAGTTTCCCTCCCCTCTCTCTAATATTGTATTCGGGAGATAAGCTGCAGTTCATCCCGACGCAACAACAGGAACCGGAGAGACGCGGGGGGCGCCGAGGCAACTGCGAGCCGCACGCGGGCGGCTAAGAGCAGTTTTCCCGAGGATGCAAGTTTGCGCGGTGAGTTTGTGGTTGGGGGGGGGGCGGGCGGGGCGACATATGGATGCGTCTGTGAGGTCCTGTGCTTGGCAATAACCCAAGAGCCTTAAGTGCAAACATTGGAGCTCAGCTGGGTAAACACATGCCTCTCTCCTTTGGCTGGAGGAGTCGGTGCTTGAACCGGGGTGATGACTGAAATAATATTTGCAACATGGAAGATAGACCGGACTGTTTATAGGTCACTGATGAATTGCAGCAATCCATGCGACGGGCCACCCTATTCTCTCTGAACACGTCTTCACTTAACGTCAGACTTCAGACGGAGGCTTTATTCCTCACATGTTGTTAGGATTGGAACTATTTTCCACTCCTCTTCAGGTTGGAGAAACATGTACTTTTGCTCAAGTACAGCTGAAGCTGTGACTGCGGAGTGAATACTCAACATTGCCAGCTGATACTGTGTCACTCTGCCGGGGAAACACCGACATCAGCTGCACTGGAAGTCCTCTAATGTCACAAAATTCACATTCGGTTTCCAATGTGCTTTGTAGGCCTTTTTGACTTGAGTTTAATAATAAACTTGGGAAAATAGGTTACTTTAAGAGGCAATGTACAGACTGGAGGTAAGCGTAGCGAGCGCTCCTCCTCAGGAGACTCGCTCCCACCGCTGCGACCATGAAAACCTCCGAGGAATACATTCAAATGCCGCTGCTCTGACTTTGGTCTAAATCTTGAAGTGCCATTACAGAGACTGCGAGGAATCTTGGAAATAACTGGTAAGCAGACATAGAAAAAAGGGTCGGTTCCAGGACAGAACATCAAAAGAGTGACTGAGTTGAGGTCCAGTTTCTCTGGCTGTTGACCTGTCCGTCCAAAAACAGGACAAACCTATAGAGACACACTTCCTCTTCTGTCTCCCTGTAAGATTCAAGCAATATAAATTACAGCAAGAAAGATGATACGTATGTATCTTGATAGCGCCAATAAATGTACAGCTTTAGGCTCCACAAATATATTTCCATTTCACCCTCAGTTCACCCTCACAGCCTCCAGACACAGTTCTAGCACGAGTCTAAACGAAAGCAAATATATTGTTGCAGCAAAGCGAACGCTCATAAAAAGTAAGCACGCTCCTTATGAAGAACATATGTGAAGTTCAAGGAATTTTTGCAATCAGAGGGCCAACAGCACAGTGACAATGCATGGCCAGGATTCAAGCACCGGAGCAATTTCTTCCGCGAGACTTCCGAATGAGAGTCCCCTTCGTGGCTCTTTGAAGGACTGGACGTCCAGCGGCAGTCGGATCGAACGTTTCTCACCAAGCCCCTTTGAAATTAATCCGCCCTATTTATGTGCCACAACAGGTCCTACATGATGCAATTTCTCACTCCACCTGAAAGGTCAAGCCATGACTCCACACATGGTGCAGACATCCATCTGGCTGCCCGGGCCTGAAATTCCATTAAAGTACAAATTTGGCCGACGCCGGAGTGAGCAAGCTGCGGGAGAGGGACGCTTCCAAACTCAACACGAGGAACACAAAAAAAAACAAAAAACAAAAACAGTGGTTCAAATAAATCTCATAAAACTGTTTCTTTACCGAGGGAGTGCAGTTAGAGTTTATACTGCTGCTGGATTGTTTAATTACACAATAAAAGCTTGGCCCTGTATGACAATTAATTTAGATGAGTGTTAGAGTTCAGAGCGCAGCAGTCCAATTGTATCCACTCACACACACACACATACACGCCATTCTTTCCGAGACAATGGGAGGTGTTGTAATGAATCCTCTCTGTGGCGAGTGCTCCGTGCCTTTTCATGTATGCATTCACATGTGCAGCTTATCTGCGCTTTCGAGGCGGCGGCACAGCGAGTGGGCTTTTTTCGGGGGGCCCAGACGCGAGTGTCTATCTCGAAAGGGCAAAGATAAACTCGCCGGAATAATCCTCAGCCGTTTCCTTGGATGTCTCCTGATACACATCTCGAAAATTGCACGGCTCAAACGAGAGCAAAGAACAATGTTTTCTTTAAACTTGATAGTGATTCCTCATCTTGCCAATATTAGTTTAAATATCTCTCTTACCCATGCGCACATATTGAACGGCGGCCTTGCAGCCAGAGTGGAAATCCCAATAAATAATGCATTACCGGCACTCTGTTGTCTTTGTTTTAGCCTGTGAACGAAGCCGATCCACCGCTAATGTTTATCGAAACAACACTTTTCCATACGGATAATCGCCGCCATCAAGCGACGGAGAAGTCGACTTCTATGTAAATCGTGTCACCGGAACGTGGGGACGCATGCGAGCTGAGTGATGCGTAGCCGTGACACTGACTAATTGATATCCGAGCGAGGGTGCTCCAGTCGGCACCTCCCAGCTGCATTGTTTCGACACGACGCGGGTTTTGAAACCGCGGCTGACTGACAACTCGACACGCAACCAGAGACGGTTAATGAGACGCCGCGTGTCGTGTCGCGTGACCGTCTCCCTCCGGGTTCCTGGAAGGAAACGCGTCCGTGGCCGGTCTTTTATTTTGGTGTCCACAGCTCCCCCTGCACTTCCGTCTCACTTTATGTCAAAGTGGCTAAAATCTACAAAGGATGAATTTCCTTCCTGTGAAACGTAGGAACTGAAAGTGAAAAAGCAGAGAGGGGAGAAGTCACCACAAGTGATGGGACCTTAAGCAATGACAGGAAATGCAAAGTGAAGAATAGGCATTGATTGGAAAAGTGCTTTCACTCCGCCTTCGCTCACCACAACCCACGCCGTAAAAGAAAATATCACGCTGACACCGATACTCGCGTTTAATCCTTCCCCTCCATTAAAAGTAAACAAGTAAACAAAGCTCAACGTGTGATTTAAGTATATGTGACTGTCAAAAAAGCCGAAGCGTCTAATCCCCGGCTACGTATGCCGTATGTAAATCACGACGCCCACGGTGTCTCTCCAGGTGCCTGCGAGGAGGCAGGCAGGAAGGGGGGGAGGGGGGGGGGAAGAGGGGGGGAGGATTGAAACGTGCAGCAACTTCTCAAATCGATTTGTTTGGTGGGTGAGGCTTATTCACCGGGGCCTGCCCGTCTAATGATTTACGATTTCCAGGATGAATTTTTCTATTCTTGCCAACAAATGATGCCGCTCCGTATCTTCCCGGTGACGCTTGATTTATCTTCCAAGCGAGAGACCCCTGGGACTCTGGGCCTGTGGAGCCATTTTAGGCTAAGCCTCATTCCGGGGGGAAATGTGTGAAAGTGAGGATTGGGTCATATTTCTTTCTACAACCGCCCTCACATGGATATTGGCGTGTCATATATCGCAGAAAAATGGTAATTTGATGTGCGAGGTGTGAAGTAAGACTTGTGATGGCGATGTGACTGTGCACACGCGGAGCAGGTGCACCCGGAGCTTAAAGTGAAATTATGCCACTTTGAACGCGAGTGTCGCGCCAGGCATGCAAAGGAACGTGCACACGCATGCGATGCACTCCTCCTGCAGTGTCGTGATGGAATAAAAAAAAATATATATATATATTCCGGTGACAGGCGTCGGAGTTAGCCTTTTGAGTCATTCCCACTGAGATTTTAAGCTCATCTCAAGAGGATCTCCGGGCGTCAGATTGTTGAGCCAGATACCCAGTGGTGCCACTGCTGCGCCGGCCCCCGCTCGGACGGACGGACGGACGCGGAATAAAGACAGAGCGGCACCAAAATGCCACCGGTTTGACTTTTCCAGGCGTCAAGTCTTGTTTGTCACGCACAAAGAGTGACGTCTGCTGCTGGTTCGAGTCAAAGGAGTGCTTTGGGGAGCTTATGTGGCTGCGTGCGCTGCACAGCAACAACAGCAGAGATCCTCATCCCTCCCTGACACCGGTGCTCTCGTCTTCTTTTCTTTTTTTTCTTTTTCTTTCCAATCTGCTTTGGAAAATTGGAAGAAAACTCTGAGGTTCGTCTGAACAAAGCGCACAAAAGTGCATCGGCACTCACACAGAATAGCACTGCATTCGCTGTATTTATAATCTACATCCAAATCAATAAGCACACTGTATCACTGAACCCCCCCTCCCCTGCTATCTCTCTCCCTCCTTTACTTTCTGCCCGCACACGCACACGCGCACACGCACACACACACACACACACCAAGGCCTGCCTTTAAGCACAGATTTTTCATTTCCAGTCGCTGTCACCATGGTAACTTCCAATGTCCGACTTGGGCCAGTATGTGCTTCGAGCACTTTCCTTCTTCAAAGGCTGTTTTCAAAGCCCAAAACCGCATTGCTTCACTGACGGTCACCCACAGTGCTTAGCTTCTGGGAGGCTGTTTAGCTACTAATTACCTCATATGACAAAGGGATAAATAGGTGCCTCTGATAACAAACCGCTCCAACTAGAAAAGCCACGGGGTGAAGCGATAAATAAACCCCTCTGCACAAAGCACGTCTGCGATCCTTTGAGTGAAAAGGGACGTGTGACGCTACGGGTTTTAAACCAGCTGTTCACAAACAACACGTTGGCCGCGGCCCTCTCACTTCCAACCCTTTTCCCTCGCTGGAAGCGGCCACCTTCGCAGCGCCGAGGAAGAGGAGCGCCTTGGCAGAGCCGCCCGAGCGACAATCAAATATTCCTGTGTTGACCGATCGATGCGAGCCACCCCCTGACCTTCCTCATTCACATCTCAATAATGAAAGACGAGCAGGGGTTATGAGTAACCTCGGTGTTCGATACAGGAGGGGTGGGGGGTGGGGGGGTGGGGGGGGGGGGGTTCAGGCGTCGATATCTCGGCACGGGTCCAGGACTGCATTGGCATGCGGGAAATCACCGTGGGCCTTAAGGATTGCGCCTGGAGGATGCAGGGTTGGGATTAAAAGCTCAGGCCTGTCTGAACTCCCCCGTCTTCTTTGTGTCGATACGCTCAAGGTACTGTCATTCACCACGTCCAACTTTAGTCGGAGTGGAAAGTAATATACTGACCCGGGAGGGCATAAATGCGCTCATTCAGGTCCAGACGTATTACTTATTCCGAGACGAGGATTGAGATCGCTTCTCAGATCGACTCTCGGGTATATTAAGTGCAAAAGGGAACCGAGTCCCCGTCAGTGTGTCCATTTTTTTCCACGTGCGGGAAACCGAGGCTCTCCAGTCGCAGAAGGCTTCGAGTACAATTTTTGGCCGGCGCTCAGAGACAGCCGAGAGATGTGCTTGGAAGCTCGGGAGAAGGTCAGCGGTTTTACCTGACAAATTAGTTTTCGAAGGAACGAGCGTCCCGGAGGAGGTCGCTGTTCGGACAGGAGCGGCGCTCCTAACTTTCACCATCGACTTCTCAAGGAGCAACAAGTAAACGTCTGCTAAACAAGTATCTTTTCGAACAGTGCGACTTTTTTTTTCCTTTTTCCTTCTCCCAAGCCTGCTTCCTGTCATGTTTTTGCAATCTGTAGCTTTCAGTGATGACTGCTCAGTCTTGAGAATTCAAATCGACGCTGCGTTTTTGTCTGGCAGAGTAGGAGTTCAAGCAAGGTGAGCGGGGAGGGAGCGGAGGGGAGGGAGAAGTACAAAGACTGATATAGTCTGGCCCCCCTTTTCTCTCCTGGTAGACGTGACAAAGCGTTTCTTGTGTTTCACCCCACGCAGCACCACTGTCCCGCTGAATTTGTCAAGGGAAGCCGAGACATTTAGCTTGTCTTTTAACTTCTCTTCCATACCAACAGGTCTCCCGAGATACAGCCTGAGGGGGAGGGGAGTCTCATTCTGCTGGAAAACAAAGTCTAGAGTGTGTCATCCTGTCTGTTTGTTTCTGCTCGGCTTGTTTCCCAACTCCGGTATGTATTCGGTGTCAGCATCTGTTTGTAGCTGGAGATTTATTGCAAAACACTTTGAAAAATGACAGATTGTTGGATCACACTTTGTTGTTCCGACGCGCCGCGCACAAAATGCGATATCCCCACCTAATTCCATCATTTCTGGTATCTATTATGACCCCGGGCCAGCCCCGCAAAGCAGGATTAGCGGGGAAGGCGAGCTAACTTTGGGCTTAACCTTCGCCGCCTTTCACAAAGACGTCTCAAGTTCAAAACCGTGCTCTGTTGCCATGGCTCCCAATGCCGCAGCCCGAACCCTCTGAGGTGCTGCTTTTGTCCAGGATCGCTGACAGACGTGTCCAAAAAGGACCGGCTCCCCAACCAATCGATGGCGAGGGGGACAAAATAGTGCCGGCGCGATACCGGCAGGGAGACAGATACTGCCGTCACACCGCGGTAAAAAGGCGCCCTGACCGACGCATTTACAAGTCGGTAGTTAGAAGATAGATGACGATGATTTATGACTTCAGTAAAACTATACGTGCAGCACAACCGGTGTTCCGCTCTGCCTATAAAACCGGGACTCCTTTCAAAAATATTAAGCGGCGACTTCAGAGGCAACAAATCTAATTTATTAGTTAATATTAATAACTTTTCCTTTATTCCCTGGTGTAACTGGCACATTTTGAACGTGTCTTTGCAGCTCAGGTGTGGAGCAGTGAAGTCGATGAGAGAACATCTCATTACGTGCCTCCGGTTTACATAAAAGTTGAACAATGCATACTTTGCATTTATGTTCAATTAGCTTGATGTTAGAAATGCTTAATACACCTAAAATGCTAAAACTTAAACTCCTTTTTCAGCTCGATCACACTTTAAATATTGTTTCATGTGCCTTTTTATTGCTTGTGTTATTTGTGGGTTGAGTGTTATTATCTTATGCTTCTGCAGCAACCTAATTTCCCAACTGGACTCAACAGCTTCATCATATCTTTTATTAAACACAACTGAATATGTGCATTATTATCTCCTCTTCTTTTTTTTGAACTTGCAGTGTGAAAGCCTGCGATTTAACGGAGGAGGGAAACAGCTGGGTCACCGGCGAGCACCTCGAGAGGCACTACAAAATAATGAGACAGTAGGGGCTGGTCAGAGGTGGGCAAACCAGCAGGCTTAAGGCTGGCATTGTCAAAACCTTCAATATTTGCATTTCAATACATACACAATGACCAACAGCAACAGGCTGAGAGGCGCCTTTGAAAAATATCAAAACAAGATCCTTGTGGAACAGAAAAAAAAGGCGATTTCAAATTCCATACCCGGGACGAATCAAACGCCAGCAGATGTCCAAGTTGCAAGCAAGCAGACTTGTGAGCAACGCTACCCAGGAAGAGTGGACGCAAAGTAAATTCCATCAACTTTCTCAAGGTGACATGAGCAAACCTGATTGCAGCGACAACATCAGCAGGGGGGGTTGGGGGAGGGGGGCGCGGTGGCGGTTCAGATGAAGCATCTTTTATCTCCGCCGCCTCCCTCGCTGTCATTCTCCAGGAATCAGGACTGCCCTTGCCTCACTCCTTCCCTTGAAGCCTCGCCGTATCCCGAAGACAAGCGCAGCGCCGGCACCGGGCGGCCCCAAATAACCTCAGATAATGATCGTTTTAAATAATTAAATTCAATCGAATTAAAACAGAAGATTGAATTAAAACAAAACCATGAACACGGGTCTATCTTAAAAATTACTTCCTAATTTAATAGCAATTACGGGGTCAAAGATGATCTGATGACTAAAACACACCAAATCATCATTCGTAACAATAATAGAAGAGTCGATCACAGTTTCTAATACTTGGATATTTTAGATTCTAGAACATAGAAATGCTTGATGGAGACAAGCTATGCTTCACGTCCTGGACCACCATCCTCCACCCTCACCTCAATGAGCATGTACATGCGAAAATTAGGTACATGTCAGCACCCACAAAAAAAAGCCCTTTGGCCTGCTTTGTATGCAGCACTTTCTTAGCACGTTCAAAGCTCAAAAAAGGGGGTGGGTGGGGCAGTACGCGGCCCTCCTTTATGCTGCAGCATCGCTGTGTGGCAGCTACAAGCACTTTCCTTAGAACGGCGCCATAGTCGGGGAACAACCACGGTCCAGTGGCTGAGGAGGCCATTGATGGAATTAAGGCTCATGAATAAGAATGCAGCGCGGGCCGAGCGAGAGCTCTCCCACTGTGTAATATTGACATGCTCCCTGGTCAGAAAATAGCCCGGCATAATTAGCTTTCACAAGCGAGTGTGGGGCCAGCAGGAGAGGCCACTCCAGACACAGACAAACCCTCGACAGCAACGTGTTTGCCACTGGAAAAAAAAAAAAAGAGCGAGTGGGAGATGGAGGAGGAGAGACAGATCACCAGTTTACTGCTGTGGGATTATATCGATACATTCATACGACCCAAAAACGAAGGGAAAAAAAAGCCATGGAGCTCGAAAAAGTAATTGGTCGGATCAGGACGAGATCCTGTGATAGCATGAAAAGCTCGATTGAGCTTTGTTTTTTTCTCCCATTCGTGAAACTGTTTCATCAACTGCTGATGAAGGTCGTAAACGAACTCTGAACCTCAACGCGAGGTCAGTGTGGATGAGCTGTCCACAGTGGAGGAAGCAATTAAACAAGAGAGGAGCCACATTTGTGTGCCAGTTGGGGAAAAATGTTATCGCCTGATGACAATCACGCAGTGTAATGAAAAGCTCGAGGTCACTGGCTGAATTGGCTCTAGGGTCAAACCGAGTGGCAATTGTTTGCCTTTTGTAACTTTGTTTGTACAGATTTAAAAACATGAACAAAACTATGTCAAGTGCTTGTGTTTGGTAATCTCAGCTAAAACAGAGACGAGAAACTGAACAAGAGAAACTGTTGATCAAAGACACATCTACATATAAAATTACAACAAC
>JAUESF010000057.1:4296294-4344940 GCA_032274765.1 Malacoctenus tetranemus
CAGCTAAAACAGAGACGAGAAACTGAACAAGAGAAACTGTTGATCAAAGACACATCTACATATAAAATTACAACAACATCTGTCTGAATACTGTCTAAAACTGTTTGTTTTAACAAAACAAACAAAACAACAAGACAATTCCACTGAAAACAAGAGTCGACTACTTAACCACAAAAACAAATTTGCCTAAATTACCAAAACATCCTTGTTAAATGCAACATTGTAATTCGATGCATCTTTAAATGGTTGAACGTAAAGTTCGCAACACATCTGAAATGCATCACAGTGTCAAACATGAACCGACTGAGTGCTCAACGGTGAATTAGCCTCATGTTTAACTGATGCATCCCTAAGCGGTTCATGGCAATGCTCTCATTCGAGCTTCAGGAATGAAAAAGATGCACGTAATTGCGACTGTTGTCTCTGTTATCAGCCATTACTGTGGTTCTAAACGCATTGAAAATGGAGCAGGGTCCCTCAAGAGCCCACCCGAGTATCCCAGGGTGCAAATGGTACAAATCCCATCAATATTCAGCAGTTTCGCCTCAATCAAAGTGAATTATGTATACGTGTTACGAAACATTGATCGCGAGACAGTGTCATCAGTTTTGATGATTCTTTTTTTTGCCTTAAGATTGATGCAGTGTTTTCCCATTTCACGTGAGGCATGCAGGTGTGTCCAGCAGCAGCAGCAGAGCAGCGATCGAACCGATGATAACTGCATGTTTTAATGTGATTAGGTATTAATGGTTGCTGTGATGCCAAGCGCAACGGCTTCACCCACAGCTGCTAAACGACACGATCCAGCTTGAGGTCCCCCCGATGGAAAAGGAAAGAGGGTACAAAAAAATGTTGAAAGGTGCCTCTTTCACTCCTCAGATAAACACAAACACTTCTATCATTTTTTTATGGTGAGAAAAATAAATAAAAAAAATGCAATTTCCGCAACTTGCATCAGAGACATCTAAGATGCAATTCTAGACAGATCCGCTTGCCAAAATAGAAGTGAGGCAGCAGATGAAAGCACCAGCTGAGTGTGAATGAAACCAGGCTAATAAAAAGCGGCCCATTCGGAGGCGTCAACCATGTGCCGCCGTCGGAGAGTTTTCGAGGTAAACAAGGTGAGACCGCTCCCCGCCTCGCTCCCCCGGATCCGTCTCGCCAAGGTTAGGGGGCGTGCGTCGTGAATGTAGATCCGGCCCCCCACCTGCTGCAAGTGCAGCAGCCCCAGAGTTTGGATTGGTGGGGCTCATTCATGCCCGTCCTAAGCCCATTACAAAGACAGACGGAGGGACGGAGGCGCTGGGAAGGAAGAGGAATAATAAAGTGAAATAAAGGAAACTAAGCATCACGAGATGAGTGCTGAGTAGGGAGGAAAAAGGAAAATGGGGGGTGGGGGGGTGGGGGGGATCCGGAGTCAAAGAGTAATTGAGAGGACACGGAGAGAGACAGGGAGACGGGCAGATAGCAGGATTAAGGTAGGGGGAGAGTGCCTTGTAATGCCGGGCTGAGCAGCGACTGGAGGCTTTCCCAGCCAAGCAGTTTGAGCCGCCCATCATTTCAGGAGGACCACGGCACCTCATCACAGGCTGAACTCGCCGGGATGACTCATTTTTCCAAGCAACGCTCGGGGCCAACTAAGCCGGCTGACAAACAGTCACAGAGAGGTCGGAGCACACGGCGCGCACGTTTTTAAAATGCCTGTGATAGAAGCCAGAAATCAAGAGGACTGTACGAGCAGCGCGCCGAAGCTCGGAGGCTTTGCCCTCTCATTGTGGGACTAAAATGGAGTTAGCTCCTGATGCCACAACAACAATCATCAAAAGAAAACAAGAGAATAAACCCGAATCAAAGAGGAGCACTGCTGGGAAAGCATCATTTATTTATCTCTTTTGGTTAAATGTAGTGATAAACTGCAGGTCACTGCACGTCAAAGCTCAAATCTGAGACATTTTTTCAACGTCGCAACCAAAAGTTGTGATGTGACTCAAACTGGTCAGAGACTCCAGACTGCCTCGTCGTGGAGACTGCAGGAGAAGCCCGCCTCCTTCAAGAGCGCATCACGACACAATTGAGATGACGAGCACTAAATCATGGCCGGGCGCGGTGATGCTAAAAGCAGTTGTTATTTTCATTAATGCACCAAAGAGCAGGATGGAGTGGAAAATAAAAAGCAAGGGGGGGTGTGGTGATTAATCATGATCTTCCTGGCCAGTCACATTACTGGCCTCATACATTTTAAACAGCTGTGTCAAACACAGTGTGTGGAAATAATGTTGTTGTCCTGGAGGTTCACAGTGGCACCGCATGAATACATAGCAACAGACGCAGGTGACGTGACTTTGCGTTTATAGACATACCAAAAGTTTTATTTGGCAACACAGTAATCCTCGTCGGACTCCGCAAATGAATGAATTATGTATTACATTACTTTAATGTTTGTCTTTGTTTCACTTAAGTGATTAACGAGGCTGGATTGAATTAGACATGCTCACTTTTACACGCAACAATAACGCCACCGCTGCCAAAAGACTCGCGCAGTTTGTTTAAGCTGTTTATATGATTGCATAAACTGACAATTCCCCATAATAATCCTGTTTACACGACTATCCGGAGAGAGTTGTTGATTTCTTCTCTTTTTTTCTTCAAAAGATGAATTGTCTGCTCGCCCCCTATCAAATACAATCAAAACAATTCCAATCATAAACCTGACTGCATCATATTATGCTGCAATTTGATGTTTTCTGTGGGCATGATTCGAGGTGCCCTGCTACTCTTGCCAGCCTCAGACCCAGAGGAAGGTGGTGACTCACGATGCAGCTGCTGCCCGGAGTTTCTGAGCAGGGATGAAGAGAGAAGACGGTTCAAACAGTCTGGGGATCGTTGGGCAGCTTGGAAAGAGACACAAGCCTAAATGTTTAAACTAGACTCGAGAGTTTGCACTTCAACGTTGATGTCAACACGTCGGCTCTCTTTCGAGACCTGACTGATTGAAGTGCTTCAAGTGGGAAACCGCCACATTAACGACGACGAACATAACAGTCGTGAGATCACGTTTTTCACCTCGAACATGACTCAATCAAATGACAGCAAAAAGGCATTTCTAATGGCCACCTCTCAATCAACTCAAAATGTACTCGAGCTATACAATATGGCAGTCTGGAAGAATGCCATTAGGGGAAATCCATTTTGTGGCAAAGTGGTAAACTTGCAGGAACACGGACCCAAAAAAAAAGTCGTGGAACTCATTCCAAAGACGAGACATGAGTCAACATCAAACAATGTTGTTTTTTTTCTCTTTCTTTCTTTATCTTCGGGGAGAGATAATGAATTTCCAGCAAAGTTATTAAAGGTCAGAAAAAGTTGCATGGCCTCTCTATGTCGGAGGAGGAAAAGAAGGGAGAAGAAAGAAACGATCCGCTGCTTCAGGGCGAACGGAGAGAAAAGGAAAAGAAAAAAAAAAGTCGGAGGAGTCGACTTCAAATGTGTGTTGGCTACCCCCAACTGCCAATTAAAAACGGAGGGAGAAGTAGGAGAACAAGGATGAAAAGACGATGTAGTGCAGAGAAGGGCAAATATCAGATGGAGGGAAGGAAAAGGCCCAGTTGTCTCCGTGCACTCTGACTAACCACCTGCTCCTGCCTGAATTAGCCCTTTCTTTACCGTTTGGATGCATCCAAATGAAACGCACTCCCCTCGTTGACAAATTGACCGAAGCCTCCCACTTCCATCTTTTTTTTTTTTCTTCCACAAAAAGCATGTTTAGTGAGCCACCGCTGGGATAGCTGTTAATCTGATACAAAAATACCTCATTCCAGCTATCCTGAGGGTAAAACGAGAGGAACTGAGAGCAAAACGTGTCTGAAAACTTTCTAACTTCTGGATTTTCTGGTAAAGCGAAGGCTTGCAGGAGCATAATAAAGTCTTTTGGGCATTCGGCTTAGAGTCCAGAAATGGACACTGTTACGGTAGATTCAAACCACTGGCTTTGGCTGGTGTCAATCCGCTCCTCTTTTATCTCCATCTCAGGAGAGGGTCCCAATTCCATATGGGGAGATGTTCTTATACATTTCCCATTTGCCGACACTGCCTTCCTTTCTCTATCTAATCACCACAGAGTCTTGTAGGGCCACGTCTGGGAGACCCGGGCTGACTCGATAGGCTGCCAGTTTCAAATTTACAGCGGCTAATTGGCCAAAATTGAATGCGGCAGGTTCGTATCAAAGACGAGCGGAGTGGGGCGGGGGGCTGGCGGGCAGGGCTGAGAAATGAGACAGGATAATGAATGCCAGGTGATGTCACCGAGTGCCGGGAAGAGAATAAGACAGAAAATACAGCACCCTGATTCGTAAAGAAACTCCGTATGAAAGGAGGGTTGCGCAGGGCCAAGAGGCAAACATGCACAGATGGAAGGCGGTTTAAATTCCCGCAGTAATCCAAAGAAGTTATTTGCGTTCATTTTCTGCATGTTTGCTCTTCAGCAAACGGGGATTCTTTATCTCCTCTGTCTGTCAGGGCTTTTATTAATACGCCTTTTTGCATATTAACGCCGTCTGCAAAACCTCCCACCATTCTGTATTTGTTCACACTGCTACAACAGGCAGTTGCCTCCCGCTGCGCTCATTGGTCATGTTTTTGTTCTGTAATTGTCAGGTGCTCAACACATAATTGTATCATGGAAAAACAGCCGCTAACCAAGAGTAAGCAAGACGAACCAATGACTCCTGCAGGAGCGGAGAAAGGCTGGTGGAAAGAAAAAGCACGCCGTTAAACGCTCACAGTCACTCGGCACAGGGAGAAATGCTAAATGTGCACAGGCCAAATATATTCCGTTCACTCCACGGATGCAGATTCTATTCCTTTTTTTTTTCTTGCATCGGTTTTCCCAGCAGGTAAACAGACCCCCTAAAAGTGGCAGCAGCAGTGGATCCATCCTCACCATGAGGTACGACAGGGTGGTGTTTTTTAACACAATGTACCGAATGGAGCGACTAATATAAAGCAACGACGGCGCGTTGTTTGCACTTCCACCGCTGAGTTTGTGTTTTAATTCAACTGACATCTTGTTTTATGAGTTAAATGTTTATGCAAACCTTCGCTTTAAACAAGGCAGAGCCATTGTGGCTGGGCTGCGAGTGCCGTGCATGAGCAATGACGGTATTACTCTCACATCTGCTCAGCATTACAGTCACTCCCAATGTCAGTGACGGCAGTCTATTTGTTATATTGCAGATTCATAAATATTTAGGACTACTCTATAGGATACGCTCTCTTTTCTGCCGTCTCTTGTCATCGCTCTTGGCTTTGCACTTCTGCTCGAGATAACCCGACTTTCTACTTCAGTTTGGGTCAAGCTCCAAAAACACTGGATCTCGCGTTTCCCATGATGCAACTTGACAGAATCTTTAATCAGATCTCTCAGCCCGCTTCATCCCAACCCCCTCTGCTGCAAGTTTGTCATGCGGCCTTTCTTTGAAAAATGTTAGCGCAAGCTGAGATAATGATGATATCATTGAGGTTATTCGTTTCAGATTGTGAAGGTTTCCTCTAAAGCAAAGCGAGACGTCGGACAGCTATTTCATCAGGATTAACGTGTGTGTGTAAGGTTAACTTAACATATTATTAATGGGATGAACACACTGGCGTTTTGGGGGTATTCGGTGATGAATTTAAAACTCAACACTGTGGCATACCAAGTGGCCTCGCCCTCTCTGAACCAGTGTGTTGGACTAACAAAATGCGAAGATTAATTTGAGTTTTGGGAGACATGATGCATTTGGGTTTTTTTTAGCTTTTTGGTGCAGTTTCTTTCTCTTCCAGGCCGTCAGGGACAACGAATTCCCACGAGGTCCAAACTCCTTCAGGCCCCGTGGGAATCCAGCGTGCGCACGTGAACAGACTTTTCAAGTTTTGTTTGCGCAACGGATGTGTCAGTGAAAGGGGACTTTTTTTCGGTACTATTTTCTTGAAGCCTTCTGACTGCTTTCTGGTGTTTGTCCGGTTTTTGTTGCGGTAGATTAACCACCGCGACACCCTGTTTGTTCAGAGCTCAGGGCAAGTGAGGACAGGAAGCAGTGTGGCCGTTTTGCTCCATTACAAGTGCAAAGTGTTTGCTATGTATGTATCACTACCACTTAGCTGCATCTCCCATCTTCATTTGCTCTATAAAAAGACACGATTCCCAGCCCAAGTCTGATCCCAAGCATAATCAGTTTGCATGAACTGCTACCTAATCGCCACAATGAAGAAAGAGCATTTGCACTTCCCGTCCGTGTCTAGACGCTTTGGCATATGGGGGGTGTCGATCTGTGGACCTCAGTGTGTGTGTTTTGTTCCCATTGGACCTTTGCCCACAGCATCTTGCTCCAGATGAGGCGATTTAACTAAGGATGCCCCCCCCACTGAGAAGAAGATTCTCCAGTCTCCAGTTAATCCGACTCTCCTGCTTGAACAAACATCTCATCCAATCCTTAAACTCTGAAATAAGGTCAGAAGCCAAGGATAATGAGAACGGCCACGTATGGGGAAGATCATGGTCAGAGGAGGAAGGATCCTCCCATCTGCTTTCCCCTCCTTATCCTTCAATCACTCCGGTCCCTCTGTCAACAGATGCTCCCATCTACCAGGCAGAAGCCATTTGTCTCACTCAGTCTTACCTAAGTGTGGCGAAGTAAATAACGGCCCGGGAGCATTTGTTTTCCACGCAAACATCATTAACAGGAAGGTTGTCAAATGTCAACTGTCATGTGGGCAGCAGGTTCAAATCACAGGTTGCGTTCATTTAGTTTTATCGTCCCCGCGAGACTCATCAAGCTGTGATATCTATTAACCTTCATCAGTGGAGTCACGCACACAAAATGCTACGAGACAAAAGAAGATGTTTTGTTCCTTTTTTGTTGTTCTTTGAAATGACAAGTGCGATGACATCGCAAAGGGAGGGATCCCGTCGAGACTAAAGAGAAGAAATAAAGTGTTTGGGGGTGGGGGGAAGAGGAGGAGGAGGAGGGGGGGGGGTCTGGACAGATAAGGACAAAAACGCATCGGTGCGAGTGTTTGGATGTGTACGTGTGGGGAGGGAGGGAGTTGCTCTATCCTGACCTGCTTTTCTCCTTCAGGGGTCATGCACAAGCCTGCCACAATGCTATCAGCTGTCCCTTAAGGTGTCTGCTGAGGTCTACTGAGATATAAGGTGATATATAGCTTTGATATAGCCTGTAATTACTGGCCGTGAAGGCCACACAGCCTTAGGGAGAGAGAGAAAAAAGGGGAGCACAAAAAGGAAAAAAAAAAAGAAATGGGTGGGGAGAGAGAGACACTGGGGCTGAGATGGGAAAAGGGTCAGTGTTGTTTGAGGGAACAAGTGTCCAGTCTCCACTGCGATTTCACACACTGAATCTGTACATGTGTTACAGAGAGAGAGAGAGAGAGAGAGAGAGAGAGAGAGAGAGAGAGAGAGAGAGAATGAGTTCTGCTGCTGCACATTAGGTTAAAAAAAAATCCCCAGGGGAGGCGCGATGAACACAAAACTAAAAAGCTCACAGGCTTCAGCTTGTGTGTCGACGGTATGCAAATGGCGTCAAAATGTGCTAAATTAATCCTCGGTCGCATCTTTCAATTACAGCATCATTAGCCTCTTTCATGCTCGCAACACGGCACCACCTATAGGTGACGTGTTTATCCAGGGGGCTGGAGGCTCGGCACAGCCTTGATGTCTGAAGCACAAAGGGAGGACTTGCTAATGAAAGAAGCCCATTCATTTTGCCCTGTCACAGCATGGTGCGGGACAACCTTCATTTCAAGATGCATTACAGCACTCGCAGCCACAGCGACGCGCTATCACTCAGATACAGGCTGCTATTAGCTCTCACTTAGAAGACTGTAATGGAACCAAACACCTTACCCGAAGTAGCCCTTTAGATACCATTACAAGTGGGCTCAACTGAAACAGGTAGAGTTTGGGTTTCATCGCTGAATACTGATGGTGGCCGGGACGGCACGGACGGATCGAGCCGGCGAAATGCGTATTGGCAGCTCGCGCTCGCTGGTGACATGGGCTGCGCATTTACTGTGATGGATGCAAAAGCCTGGCACACACACACTAAGCCGGCAGCAGCGTGGCTCATCTTAAGATGCGATGTGAATGCTAACGACCAGGCGTGCCAGTCGCCACGACTTAACTGGTGCCAGCAGGAGAGGCAGGTGGTGCACAGGCGAGTGGAGAGAGACAGGGGCTGTCCCACCAAAATAAAACGGTATCAGTGCGACCAGTGCAGCACATGAGGAAGTGTTTGTTTTTTTACCTACATTAAAAAGAGAAGTTAAGATTGCTGCTTACAGTTATCAAATCTCTGAGCAACTGACTGTAAAAACAACCTCCTCAAAGTTTAAGAATTGCATCACAATATTAATTTCTAAAAAGGAGAGCAGGTGTCCACAATCCTGTTGGAGCCAAACACACAAATCTCATTGGGTCCAAGAATCCATCATTCTTGTGCCCGAGTTAAAATAAGAAAATTTGAGCCCCATTTGCAAATTTAGGGCAGTTTAAGCTTCAAACCAAGGTCATAAATGTAGCACAACTGTTGCTCTAAACTGCTTTGCTTGAAGGTGTTTTGAGGAGAAAGAGGGAGTTTGATTGGCTCAAGGTGATCCAAGGCATCTGACCACTAAAAATGTTAAGTACAAGTGCATGCATCGCTTTCAACAGTGACGTTGTTGAGCTAAATGATGATGTGACAGTGCATGAGTCAAATTTCGGTCAAGCAAAACCTGCTTTTCATCACTATGCTCTATGAAAGCAAGACAAAACATCTGACGCCTTCAAAGCGGGTGGTCATTTATAGATGGAAGCCGGAGTCGGCTTCAAGTGAGTCACAGCCGGGGTTGGAACCTGTCACCGGCCTGCTGCGAGAGTGTCGATACCCTGCTGCTCCCCAGGGCCACGGATTCGACTCCAGTCACAGCCCTTCATATCAAACCATCATTTCCATTTGCAACGTGCCCTGCTGATTGCATCACTCGGGCCGGCTCCGAGTTCAAGAGTGTGCCGCCGATTCTTCAGATGGAAAATCTCTGTCGTGATTCTCAACTACTACTACCAGCACAACAGCTGCATTTAGTGAGCCGGATAAGAATCTGTTTGTCTCTTAGAGCCTGACTGATCTACTGTAGTGATGCTATCGGCGCGCTGCTTTACTGCCAGTTGAATGCAAACTGTTCAGTAAGAAGAGAGCTAATTTTCAATTTCAGAGAAAAAAGACATTCAAATGAATACAGTTTATTCCTCCTGAAAACTGTTAGAATGGCCTTTTTTAAATGCACATTCTTCAATACAATGAAGGAATGAACTTGAATGAATCATGCATTTTTCATTCTGGCTCTCTGTAGCACATTAGCCTGGTAATCAAACAACTCATGGAAATCTCAATTAATGAGGAAATAACCATGTAAACGCCTTCATCACACTATTACACAGTTTTGATTGTTTCCAGTGATTGGGACACTGAGTGTGCGAGTGCGTGTGCGTGTGTGTGTGTGTGTGTGTGTGTGTGTGTGTGTGTGTGTGTGTGTGTGTGTGTGTGAGCGCGCGCAAACACACTGGGTGGTGGAGGCAGAAGAAAGGAGGCTGGAATAAATGAGGTGAAGGGAAACCAAAGCAAACTCTTAATGTATGGGTGTGAAGATTTGACTCGTAGACAACAATCAGGCTGACACCAGTTGATTGTTATTTAGGAGAGGCCAAACTGAAGAGCATTCATGAAGTATTCTTTGGTATCGTTCCATTACAAAGACTTAAATCCTCTAAACGTTCAACACAGTGTATCAATGTGCATCATTATGTCCTGTTCTTATTACATCGACTTATTACAAGAAGACTTTCCTTGTTCAAACTGCTTGTTTTTTGCTTTGTTCTCATTTTCCCTTTCACCTTAATGAGCTTAGCCGCGGGTGCCTAGCAACGACTCTGACAGCGCCGACAGTGAAAAACTCGGCAGGGGCCGGCGTTCATTTGTTGCGCTAACCTCCGCACGTTAATCCGTCGCTGCAGCCGCAAATATCACCGTATCCTCTCGCCGCCCTCCCCCCCTCCTCCCAACCTCCATTCACACCGCCCACACCTTTCATCCACTGAGCAACTACCTCTCCCAAGACAGAGCGTCCTGGCTCTGAACCGGGTCGTGGTTACCTTTGAGCGTGGTTGAGACGCCCCCTCCCAACCCCACCCCACCCCACCCCGGTGGCGACAAAATGCGGAAAAAGGAGGCGCTTCTCCCCGGCACTTTATGCTAGTTTTGTGTTCTTGACAGTCGCAGGACCCGTTGATTCATTCCTGCAGGGATTTTCAGTCTGAGTGGGTGGCTGGGAGAACAAGGGGAGCTACAGGGTGCATCAATTATCTGACAACATGTTCCTAACTACCTCTTTCTACCATCAGCTGCTTTTCACACAGCTGATTATCTAAACGCCATGGTACGCCGACTAAAAAGCAAAGTGCAATTGTTTGATAAAGGCCCTAAGACCATTAGTATTCTCAAAGGGGCATGTCCAATGTGGAACTAAAGCTGTGGAAATAAAAAAGAAGTGGACATATGTTCAGCTTTGGAAATAAAGCCGGGGAGACAAAGTCAATGTGGAGCGGCAATTTAGATAAAGTCCATCCCTTCAGAGTGCTCAAGGGTGTTTCGACCTCCAAGGCAAAAGTAACCAGGCTCCGAATGATACTGGATCTGGGTTTTCAGCCGCTCGTAAGTGCTGCAATAAGTCAACAAAATAGCTAAGATGGACTACATGTATATTCACTCCACTCGTGCCTTGAGCTCGACATTTTCCGAATTCAGGACCGCTTGCTTAAAAACCCCCAAACTTCTGTATATATATTACCTTAATGCTAGCAATCAATTACACTGCATAAGCCGAAGCACAGTAAGACTATACTCTGTCTGCGGTGACAAATGGGCCTGCATGGGGCCGGGTTCCACAACAACAGGGTCATAACTCTGCAAACAAGGCTCACGTCCAGCAGCAAAGCTCATCAAGCATATTTATATTTTGAGGAATGGCTGATAATGAATCCACATTATTCCTAATGAACATTGATTCGAGTCACAACAATATTTATGGGCAGCATCGATTAGCAGTCAGGTATGACGAGGGTTACATTTGAAGTTGTTTGTGGCTCGCTGCGGTTCCTGAGCCAAAGTGTTCCCGAACACAGATGTGCTGCCACATAAAGCAACAACTCCGAGTACGGCTTCGGTGTTAATTATCGAAATTCACGGGCAATCTGTAACCCCGGACTCGCGCGTCTAAATATTTCAGTGAATCTCATTGGGCTCGTCCTGAATAAAGCGCGCAGAGATGTTCGGCGCGCTGTATCGAAATGTTTACCACGCTCCTCCTGCAGCAGCATCTCCGCACGCACTGCGAGGTGTGCAAGATCAATAAGGTGTCAGGAGGAGAAGTGCATTCATTAATTCATTTTCAGCAGGCCTCAGGTGTGATTTACACCATCTCTCATTAAATGAGGATTTGCTGATTATGTTTTCAAGAGTTGTTTTTAAACACACCACCACTTGAGTCGCTTACTCGACAGCAAATGACTAATTTTGCCCATGAGTGTGTCTCCCTGTGTGTCTGTACATATTCATAAAGGCAAATAATCAGATTCTATTACTCAGAATGAGACCTCAAAGCACTATTTCATATACTTATCTGTTTCAAACAGATAAGTCAAATACTACGGCAAAATATTGACTTAACTAAGCCAGTATTATTTTTCTATCATCGTCACAACTATTAGCTCATGAAAACTAAATTGTATTTGATCATCGTGTCCCTAAAAACGAGGATAAAGTGTGTGTGTACATTTATATATGGTAATTTTCTAACCCAAATGCTGATACCAATTGAGTTCAGCCGTGAATTTTTCTTTTTTTCAATGCATCCAATTAAATACGCCGCCTAAAGCCATGAATCACGCCGAGCGCAAATCTGTCAGAGTAACTAATGAACACCGTGTGTCCTTACCTTTGAGACATGATCTTGTACGCATCTGGAAGGTAACACCGCGTGTTCTCCATCTGCGCCGGGTCCGCGTCGCAGATCTTGTCGTCGGTGCGGCCGTAGTTGGCGCTCTCGATCATGATGACGTCGGTGCCCGGGCAGCGCAGCTCGATGGGGTAGCTCTCGCACGACAGCTCCCTTCTCACCACCGCCATGGGGATCGGTGCTCGACTGAAGGCTGCAAGACAAAGGAGGCCCATTGGAAAAAAAAAAAAAAAAGTTAAGCATCTCAGTCGCCTTTTGTTCTTTCTTTTTTAACGTTTGTGTGAATGATTTCGAGAAATAAGTGATAGAAGAGCTTCCTGGTGTTACAATGAGTTGTGACCTGAATAAAGAAACTCAATATTCCTGCAGGAGACTTTGGGGAACCGATGGGAGGACCTGCAATCAAAAGGTCTGACACCGAGACATCTGAGGAGAGGGTGTCCACCTTTCGCCTGGAGAGAGTGGGCGGATGGGACGCTGCTTGTTTGGAGTGGGAGGATGAGCAATACCACAGGGGCGCTTGGAGGCCAGGAGTTGTGGAGGAGGAGGAGTACGAGATTGACACCGATCAAACATAAGGAAACACACACGGTGTTTGTTTTTTTGGTGGTGAGAAAAAAAACAAACGTTCATTACATGGGCATTCAGCTGAGAAATTAAAGACAGAGAAGCAGAGACGAAGAGACCACGGCAGAGTGTGTGTCGAGTAAATTGTTACAATTTCCCCCCAGAGTAAAATCCATAAATCATAAGAGTTGCAGCCGTCTTTGTGTTTTAAGGTGATACAATGCACTTCAGTGAGGCTGGAGGCAGGCGGGAGGCAGAGGGGTCAAAAGGTGCTTTTTCGCCGCAAGTCGGTTTGGCAGCAAGCTCTGCCGCTTGCCGACGAGCCAAAATGGCCGAGAGGGCTGGTGGGACCGAGCGGCGGCCGTCCGGAGGTTGCCGACTTCCCGTTCCTTCTGACACGAGGGGGGAGGAGGAGGAAGAGGAGGAGGAGGGGGGGGGCAGCCACGGACGCACGCACGCCCACGGACGTCTGTGGAGGCTCACACTCGGACACGAGCGAGCATGTGCGCGGCAGACTGGAGGAGTTCTGTGTTTACAGCGAGGATAAAAAATGAGCGAGAAGCGTAAACACTGGCCTGAGTGACTGGAGGAGGACCGTGGCCGCGCCGGGTTTTCTACAAACATCCCATCAGACCCAGTGTCTGAGCTCGCAGGAGCCATCACGGGATGACGCAGCGTGAAGTGTACATTTATCAGCCAGGAACAAACGGGGGGAAAAAAAAATAAGGCGAGAGAGAAAGGTGCCGAGAGAAAGAATCCACATGTGAAATGAGAGTCGGAGATATCACCTGAAATCAATATCGTGATTAATTGCTGTATTTTTTCCCAAGTCGGAACAATAAACTTGCTCTGGGGGTCTTATCAATCCTCCACTCAGAACAAACACAGGAAAATAACACCTCTTAGTCACATCGCTTGAACATATTCAGTTATAAGGGGGATGAAACAACTTCACAGCATCATCATTTTGAGCATTCACTGCAACAAAAACCCAAATCTTTACTAAGTACACTTGAAATAAGCAACAAAAAGGAGCAGCAAAAAAAAGTAATTCTTAAAATATGATCTTGAAATAATCAGGAAAAAGCTTACTTTAGTTGATTATGTTTTCTTTTCACTGTGATAAGATTATTATTTGACCTCAAATAACAAAATTTTACTTTGTAAATTTGTTTTTCTGGCAGTGTAGAATCGACCCAAACATTTGAAGAAAGGCAGTTGGGGTTTATAAATACATGATTTTGCGGCACTTGAAATTGTCACAGTTGCCATGGAAATATTACAATTTTCATTCAAGAACAGTGAATCCGAGCATCAAAAATGTGAAGGCTGTGCCATTGAAAGCGCCCAAAAAAGGCTTGTGAATGGGCCACTCAGAATGCTGCAAGGATAATGTGCTTTTGTAGGCCAACCGAGAAACATCTTGTTCTCTGAACAAACAGCTATTAGGATTTTTGTACGTTGCTTTCTGGACTGCTGAATAATACGATAAGCATAATACTTCATGACTTGGAAGAGCAATAATCTAAACCACAATCTCGGTCTCCACAAAGATATTTCATCTTGGCACCACACTTTCAGAATTATCTAATGCATACATGTGTTTTTCCCTCGTTTACAGGTGTTGCCATTGCAGGTCACATCAACTTGCATTGGAAACTGGGCTCGAACGGGGTCAAGACTTGTCCAAGGAGGCCTAATAACGCTCCAGTGCAGGGAGTCAGGAAATGTCAGAGACACGATGATGCAGGAGCTTGTGACATTTCCTGCCAATGCCAAAAGAAAGTGGTTGAGTGCGCCATAAAAGCTGTAAAACGCGAGCTGTAGGTAAAGGTTTGAGAAACATATTGACGGGATCAATCATCATATTCCTTCCGCATGTGTTTGACCCTGAGGTGACACACGTTTAAATCATAACCGCTCTATCGGTACTGTTTGGGAGTGAGCAATTTTGTGTCATTACTGCGCCCTCACATCCGAGTGTGTGTTCAGGTGATAAAAGCTAAAGTCTCTGGAATACTATTTCATCTTCTGGTTCTCTGTTTCCAGGACTGTGTCGGCGAAGACGCAGCGAAGCCTCCCTGCAGCAGCTCCTCGGCTTTATTTAACTTGGGCTGACTGGTCATGTTTAATTACATGCTTTAAAACTGCCTGGTGGAATAACGTCAACCTGACTCTTTGTGTAATCCTGGACTGACTCAGAGATGTTGAGATCAAGCCTCGGTGGGAAGGAGGCGGAGGGGGGGGGGCAGAATACCATCTGTTGCAAAACTCTTTGTTCTTGTTGCTTGAGATAGTTCTTTATGACTCCGGCTGGCTGTTTGGAGGTCAGCGCCGAATTAATCTGGACAGATCAGATGCGGGATGGATTACGATCCAAACATCTGAAGGTTTTCGCTGTGCAACACTGTAACTTGAAACGAGCTGGAGCAGGAAAAGCGCGTCATTTCTACGAGGTCGTTTGCAAGCGCGACCATTTTCCAGCATTTCCAAGCCAATCAGGTGCCACTTTTCATGCGGCCCTGGGAGTAAACAGAGGGGGGGTGAAAAAACAACAAATATGAAAAACAAAGGCGCAGTGAGGTGAAACAGCAGAAAAGAAACCCCTCATTATTGTGTCACTTCATTTTCGTTTCATAAATCACTCAACCCCCCCCCCAACACAGGAACGCAGGCTTGCCATTGAAACATCACAGATTGGGATAATTGCAGTCGATGTAGTGATGAAAGCCATCAATTATCTTTCTCTTAATGGGAGATTTCATCCGCCTCCTGGAAAGTGCTGGTGTGGATCACACCAAACTTTGTTGGAAATGACAATAGCAGTGGGGAAAAAAGGACAGCATAGGTTGACTGAGGTCCGTACTCTTAGATAGATAACACAAGTGTAATTTTCTTTGATTGAGAAGACCAATTATGTATTGATCTTTGTGCTTTTATGTGATTTTTTTTGTGAGATGCCACCTGGACTGTGCCGAAAAAGAGGGAACAACAAAACGGCTCAATTAAACGGAATCCATTGTGAAAGCTTGTGTTCCTGATAAACTCATTTTGCGTGATTTGCTGCGGAAGCTCTCGGACCTTGAAACGCTACCTCTGGCCAAAGGGCTCGGCCGACGCCACGGCGTCCCCGTTAAAAAAAACATCAGAGAGCAGCGAACCCGATGCCGCGGACGCGCGCCCCGGCAATCCTCTAATGTAGCCGAGGAAAAGCATGCCAGTGATGTCTCAGATTACCCGGCTCGTCAACAGCTCCCGTGTAATTACATTTGTGCCCGGTGGCGGTGATTGATAGAGCTCATATTCCTCAGGTGCCCGAGCCAGCATCCTGCCCGGCTCTACCTGCACACACATCATCATCAGACCTATTGAAAATCGAAACAGTCTTATTGAAAGTCCGTCCTCTTTTTTTTTTCCCTTCTTTTTTTTCTTATTTCAAAGTTCCCATGTTCTCTTCACTTCAGATTGCTTTTTCTTCTCTCTTGCTAATACTTGAGAGTCGGATTTATATGCAGCACATCTCTCTCTCTCTTTCTCTTTTTTTTCTCCACTGCAGATCCTCCCTGGATAATTCCTCTGACAAGTGCACTGCTGAATATGAAAAAAAATAAGAATAAAGGACAGAAGTAGTTGTTTGGGGGGGGTGAGAGAACTGTAGTGGTCACGCCGGACACTTTCATTACTTTTGGGAGGGTGTTTTTAATCATGACGCTTGCAAATGACATAACTCACAAATGAATTTCTCCGCAAAAAAACGCAATTACTCACAAAAAGGGCAGCAGAAAGGTCAGAGAGAAAAATGGTCATTTGGAAAATGTCGCACCCCCGCAGAGCTTTTAAAAATCACTCCGGCGAGAGGGGGGGAACGCTTCGGGGGTTCTGAGGGTGGGCTCGTCACGAGTGGAAGTAAGTTCGCGGGAAGAAATAAAATATTTACAGTTGAAAAGCATATTCTGGGGTCACTGACACAGAGCCTGGACCCCATTACGTCCCCCGAACCTGCAGGTATCGAAGCACAAGAGGAACAATGACATTTAAAAGTCATCACGAGGAACAAAGTAGAGGCCTTTCCGCAGGGGTGGGGTGGGGGGTGGGGGGGGGGCTTGTTTTTTCATTTCATCTCTCAGGAAAACATGTCCTGGAGGTGCAGTTAAGGTCGACCGGCGCACAAATTTACAAGGGGGTCCCGCTAAATCAGCCGCCGCCGTCGCCCGGATAAACAGATGTTGGAGGACGCGAGGCAGCTCGGAGCTGGAGGAACCCGGATTCAGCTGCAGAGGGTTAGCTCAGACACAGCCGATAATTTCCCAATAATTATTTTCTCTGCAATTAAGCGCCGTCTGGCGACGAGCCAAACAACGCTGCTGACAAAGGGGGGGGGGAGGAAATCGTCTCGGCTGTTAATATTTGACGATCATATCTTATTCTCACAGCTTCAAATTGCAGGGAAGTTGGTGTTTTCCAAGGCAAAAGAGGGCACGTTCAAACCGACTGACCTATTTGAGATAATGCAAGATAGATGAAAGAGGGAGGACGAGATGGCGAGAGAGCTGATTCATCAGATCAAATGTCTCGTTCTCCACCGTGGATCTCTGGACGGGTCCCGGCCCCCCCCAGAGCCAGTGATTAATTAGCACATGAATCTGGACCCTGTTATTTGATTAGACCAATGGGAGCCGGTGACAAGCGGCCTCTCGCTTTGCAACGAATGACGTCTTGCGGGGGACGGGCAGGGCGCGCGGGGGCGTGGAAGGAAAGTCACTTCCAGGTCTGCTTTGCAGCGAGGGAGAGAGAGAAACCTCAGCGAACTGTGACTCGAGGGCGAACGAAGCCCAAAAAAAAAAAAAAAAAAAGCATTTTCAATAATGCATGAGGGATTATTTATCTTGAAGTGAGAAACAGTTCAGGCAAATTGTTCTCCCAAATAAATTACGTTTACATATGGCCCGAGGCGGCCGAAGTCTCAAAGGCGTTTTACAGCGCCGTGCAGAATTATCCAGGAAGTGAACTGTCAAAGAGCCCCGCGGATGGAGCGTTTAAGAGAAGAGCACTGATAAAGCGCCCGTGCTGAAAGTGGGAGAAAAAAAAAAAAAAAAGCCTGAGAAGGTATCGGAAAGGTGATCCAGAGAACTTGAGGGAAAGACTTTGAAAGAAAGTGGCGTCGTACTTTGGACTCGAGCCTCGATTCTCTGTCTCAGGTCCTCTGCTTTCTCCCTCAGTCCAAAACATGCATGTACACATGCGAAAATCGTCCAACAGCGCAATTGTGTTGGATGAAGTGTATTGAAATGTTTGCAGCCGGACAGGAGGAAACACCTCTGCACTGATAAATTCATTAGCCGCGCACAGGAGCGATCATGACAAACTCCTCACATCGACTTGATGCCTTTTGACACTTTGACCAATGATGCCGCTAAGCACAATTAGCATTACTCATCATGACAGGGCCCAGATATCTATCCGACGCCGCCGACCAACCGGCCATTTGTTTTGCTCGCGCCCGCATCCGCTGACACACATTTTGAAAGCGTTAATTGGCAACACACCACGCATTTCTGAATTCCAGCAGAGGAAAGAAAGACTGATGGTGGGCTGATTTTTTTTCTTCTCTCTTGCAGGACACAACGTGCAGACGCCAGTTTTAGGCTGTCAGTCAAACTGCCCGTGATGCCTGGAGGGAAATCAGCTCCTGTGTGTTAACAAATTAGCTCGCGGGGCTCCAGATAGAGCAGTCGTAATAAACCACGGTGGTGTCCGACGGGTGCGGCCTCGACACCGTGCGTTCAGGAAAATCCGACGAAATCCACACGGCAGCAGCCGCTTTCGGAAAAAAAAAAACCGCTGCCGTTTTTTATTTTCTCATCCCTTTAACGACCTATCGACAGGGTTTAAGTTAATAACTCAGAGTTAATAAATTGGTCACGGGACGGAGGCGAATCCGCAAAGCGCAGCAGCTCCTCCCTCGCGCGGCGAAATAGCCCCAAGTCGACAGAAAGCGCGTGTTCACGCGCACGCAGGGCACAAACACGAGTGCCTCGCCATCACCTCACCGAGGCTAGAATCACATACTCAGAACACAGGGGTTGAAGAGTCTTTCCATCCAGCAAGCACTTTCGTTTAATTAATCACTACTTCAATTCATTAAGTGCAAAGGCATGACAAGAGAGAGGGAAAAAAAAGGGAGGAGGAGGAGGAGGAGGAGGAAATGGGAAGCGAATCGCCCGTCAAGGTCTGATGTTAAAAAACACTTTGGAGCGCAAATTACAACATTGGATCCTCAGGTCAAACTCACTAACGCTTAAGAGGAACCAGACAAGCCACTTCAGTTTTACTGCAAACAATTCTGAATTACTGCACTGCTCCGAAATTTTAGCAAATTATTTGATGTCTTTGGTACAATTTGACACATTTTCAGAGTGTCGAACCATATACAGCCCCCCAAACCTGAAGGCAGGAGAGGCAATGTAAACTACAGTTATTGCTGGTTCTGGAATAAGAAATAAAAATGTTAAAGCCAAAAAATATATATGAACAACAAATGAAATCTGTGGTCAATACTTGTTGCTTCTTTAACTCTCCATGAGAGTAAATGTTGGCCCTCTCTCAGCTCACTTGTGTTCCCTCTCTGTGTAAACAGAGCAGATATGGGAGTCCTGCCTTCCATCAGCAAAGTACCGTTTTGTCAGCCGGCCCGAGCCGGAGGTGAGTGTGCGGAGCGGCCAGCTGCCGTGGCAGCGGATCATGACAGCGAGCTGGGCTTTGTTCAGCTCCCATCATGTCTGACATCGTTTTGCAGTTTCCTCTGCTTTCATTGCCTTCTCTCTCCTCCCAGGCGCCCCCAGCCCCCACCCCCTCCCCTTCCTTCTCTGTGACCCACCCACATGTGCCCACATCACTCAGGGGAACATCTCAGCCAAGACTAATGCACCTTGGCCCCCACCTACTGTACGGTGCCTCCTGGGCTAAAATGAACACAATCCCCATCACACAAGCGCGTTACAGATGCGCACTGACACACACACACACACACACACACACACACACACACACACACACACACACACACACACACACACAGCTCTGAGAGCAGGCATGACTCAACATGCCCCTATAGTACCACATGCCCTGGTGGTAATTGAGGTCAAAGAAAAGAAACAACAGGCTGATTTTCGTCTTGTGTGAGGGGAAAGAGGTCTTTTTCCCGACTCTTCCTTTACAACCCACCATCACATGGAACTGCCTCGCAGCACACTGGAGGCAAGAGCGCGGCTAAGTTTAGCAACGCGCACCGAGACAAACTGCAGGGCAACCTTACTAATGTGAGCGTCTGAGAGAGAGGGAAGGTTGGGGGAGATAAGAACACGTGAACACGGGGCCACGGAGAGAAAAATCGGCTCATTACCAACAAGCCAGGTAATGATTTCAGAAATGTGCAGTTAAAAAGCATCATTAGAGCATCCTGCAGGAGCAGCTTTGAGACTGATATACATTCAAAGCACTTTCTGTTACACCCAAAAAATGCAGAGGAAAATAAAAACTGTGTTGAGAGTAAGTGAAGTTTTGTCTCTTCTCTGACTCTTTGGGAACATATGTGAACGTGCAGCAGCGTGATTCATAGGAAATAGTGCAGGTTTTTTTTGTTCTTTGAAACGAGTTAACAGCCGAGATTGTCACTTATTTTCCTTCTCATTTCCTCTCGAGTAAAATGTTATCGGATACAAATCTGTCCAAACGAGGTGAGAATGTGCAGAGTCTCACCCGGCCTGTCAGGCGGGCGCCTCCCCTCCGCTGCCAATTCATCAAGTTGGGCCCGCAACACCTCGGGAACACTCCACCACACTTCTGGCATCCCATTACGACGCCGCCCTAATCCGCAACACTCGCCGCCTCGGCCCTGTTTCCCATCAGGCGCGACTCGTGCTAACAATCGCCAAAACGAAGATATACTCCGTGTTGATTCCTTGGATCGACTCCTCGCAAATTAGAGCGGAGAAGAAAGAGCCGGCGCAAAGTGACGGGAAACTGAAATAGAGCTGCGAGCAGCTGGGGACGACCGCTGTGAGTGCGCAGGTCAGGTTTGATCCCTTGTAAACAGAAAGCCTGTGATAAACAGTCATTTTCTTACAGCTTGTGCGCGACCAAGGTCAAGAGGACTCAGGAGTGAGACAACAAAAAGCCTCTGACTCCTTTCATCAAAATGACAAACTGTGAAACTGTGAAATTAAAATTGAATTTTCCACATATACTTTTGCAGCTTTGATTAAAAATAGATTAACACACACATATTTTACAACCTTATGTACGATGTCAATCTGTCCGCTGATAAAAGTGTGATTGCCTCTTTCTGAGCTTCACCGAGCCCCAGTTGTTATGCAGCCACTTCATTCATCACAATAGCAACCTGCAGCAATGCACAATGTCCCTTCGAGTGAATCGTGGAGCCCGAACCCACGACTGGATCCTTCAGAAAAACGCGTCTCCTCCTAATGAATGGGAAACCAGGCAATATCGCCATCTGAATGTTTCCCCGGGGCTCGTCTTATTATAGTCGCATTAATAGCGCAATATTGAGAGCAAATGGAGCTGAACTCCGACGTTAACACAATGGCCACCAGGTTAGCACACCGCCTGCTGTCACAACAAAAGTGATAATAACTTTTTGCCGATGGCATAATGGGATTTTTTTTTCTCTCTCGCTTTTTTTTTTGCAACTGTTGATCATCAAGTTGATCCCAATCGGTTGACACCGCGGTAAGATGAGCCACAATACAAGTGTACATACAAGAGGCTGTAATTTGTTACGTCTGATAAAAAAAAAGACTGTAAAAAATTTACATAAAGCAGCATATTGTCTGTTGATGAAATCTGAAAATGGAATATTCTTCTGTATTCATCACAAAGGCAGGATGAAAGATTCTGCCCTTATTTGGAGCTCGCAGGAAGCAAAAAATGAGCCTCTTTTTTTTTCTAATTTTATGCCATTTGAAGACAAAAACAGGAAATTGAAGCGCGCTCTCGCCGCATCCTTGTGCGAACTCGTTTGCATCCGACTTTATCAAAAAGAATCCTCATACGAGGCCGCAACTCTTTGAATTACGCTGTGGTGATTTGTTTTCTCTGGCGCAGCGCGCTCGGAAATAAACCTACGCCACTTCTCTTCCTCCTCCTCCTCCTCCTCCTCGTACTATTGCAATTATTTTGCTGCAGTGTAATATCCGAGGGCAAAAAGCATGAATTAATACCAATTAAAGCCTGCCATAATGTAATGTTTACTTACATCATAAAAGAACAAGAAATTATCTGAATGGCAAAATTAAAATGTAATTGCCACGCGTGAGGATCTGTTGTGATTCCAGGTTAATCGGAGGCATTCCTTGACATTGCACTGCAACGCAGGCCCCGTTCCTCCATCCACTGCTGCCTGCGAATAGTCAAGATAATTTCCACACATCCAGCGGATGATAAAACTGGTTTGGAGCTCCATGCGTGCATATTAAATCCCTTCAAGGTATACTTTAAAGGTATTTGAATGAGCGCAGATAAGAGTGAGATGAAGAGGAGGAAGCAGTTGAAGGGGCGTGTGTGTGTGTGTGTGTGGGGGGGGTGGCCTATATACCGTCAGAACCTGATGGGTGATGAAATTTGATGTACTAGATGGCATCAGCAGATTAAAACCTGCCTGTATCTCTACTTAAAGTCGACTGGCTCCTTTTGTCGCCTCCCTCGTGATTTGTTTCGCTCTTACGCAACTGTTTGTGAGTTTCTATAGCCTCTTTAATACATTATCCACTGGGTGTTTTTCTCCCCAGGGCGTCGCTGCATTCTGCCGCATGCACGTACACAATGCGACACTGTTCAAGGAAGACCATTTTTAATTCAGGCCCCCTGCTTGCTTCGCCTCACCTCCTCCCTACTTAGCTCCGACAACACTGGCAGGGTGTAGGGGGCTGATTCAATCTCGCGCCGGTCCTCCCGCGGGCGCGCTCGCTCGCCTGGCGGAGCGCAACAGGTGATCGTGCCAGGCCCGTCCTCGCCGCGCGTCCTCGGGAACGAGGGAGGGGACGGCTCGGAGGGGGCCGACGGTGGCGGGCCTAACAGTTCGTGCTGTTTCGCTGGCAGCCGAGAAGAGAGGAGAAAGGAACGTGTGGGTGCTGTTGTTGTGAAAGTGGATTTGTGAAGGAAGAGAAAGTAACAGAGAAAGTGAGACACAAAGGATGTCAGAGTAGAAAAGAGCTTGTGAGAGACAACAACAAAAAAAACGACTGCTATGCACAAATGCAAAAAAAACAGTGATTCCTCCACCACCCACAGAGTGGGAAATAATCTCATTCCACATGTATGCAATCAAGACATTGCTGCAGAAATTAGCCTGGGTGGCTACGCTACATCTGAGAAACACGGCGCTCCCGATCCCCCTTTGATCGTCTTTTCTTTCGCATTCAAAATGGCAGGTATCAGACACGGGGTTATTGTGCGCAGATAATGAGCGCCTGAATATGTATGAGGCGACGTGTACGCATCCCGTCATCTGGCTGCGGCCCGGAACATGTGGCATATTGCGATCTGACAACAAGCGGGAGACGCATGAAATCGCGGGGAAAGTGAGATTTTCGGGCAAAAAGCGCGCCACGCGTGGTGTCGCACGAGCAGGTGCGGAGCCGCGAAGTGTGATCCCATATCACATTGACAAAGGCTGGCACCTCAAGTAACAAGTAATTTATTTGGTAAACCTGTTACTGGGAAACAGAGAGCGGGTGAAAGATAATTCAGAGGCTCTTCTGTTCTGAAAACATTGAGATAGAACTTGAAAAGCCTGAAAAACCTCTCATAAATACTTAGAAACAAGGGCGCTCACAGATTTTAACTTACTAATTAGGCGAGTAAAGCGGGCACGAATTAGCGGTCGCTTCCAAATCGGCATCGGTGACACGGAACTGTTGTATTCAGCTTGCAATTGAAGGAGCAGCTGTCAGATGCTCGGTGGAAACAACTAATAGGAATCATTTGGGGAAAATGTTTGAGAATAAACTGGGAAACTGTCAAAAAAACAGTAAAATTGATGAACTGCGAGTGCCAAATAAACTCAAGTGACAAAACTCCATCTACACATCAATCTGGACCTTCTGAAGGAAAAGGAAAAAAAGTCTTTCTTCTAACAAAGGTTCAGTTAACTAATCAGGCGCATGTCTCTGGGGGTCAAACGGTTCCACGTTCTCGCCTGCGCCGCGACCGTGAAATTACAGACAACATCCTCGGGATCTTGCATGACGCGAGGCACCTCGTAAATCTCACACTCACTTCTGAAGGTTTCCTACGTTCCCGGGTGGCTCATTCGTGACGGGAGGGATCCGTCGCATGGGAGCACGGGTTGAAAAACTCCAGACCTCCGAGCTGGAAGCCCGGGCCCTCCCGACGCTCGCCGCGACCCCCACACAAAATACGCCCCATTGTGCGGCGCGGCCGCGCAGCTGAGAAACATCTGCAGTGGGCCCATAAAAAATGGCATGCTTTATTGTATGATGCTGTGGCCTGCTGCGGAGTGACATCGCTCACTCTGCCTCTCCGGTTTCAAGCCTTTCCTCAGTCCATCTCGGGGCAGAGAAAGGAGCGTATTATCACAGTGAAAAAGGATCTCCTTCTCACCCCCTCCACCCCCCCGCTCACCCTCCTCCACACCCTCCCGCTTCCCACCACCAAATGAGGGGCAGTGATCACGGAGGCAGCGTGTGTGTGTGTGTGCGCGTGCACTGACAGGCATTAATATGTGTGTAGGGAGTGGGAGGCAAAGAGGGAGTGCACCACTGGGGAATGTGCACCTGCAATTTTTCTCATTTGACACAGTTGGTCTTTTGTATGGTCCTGGGCACAGGGAGATGTCTGTGGAAGTTATGGCTCCTGCCCTCTGCCCCCCCCCTCCCCCACCCCCCAACCCCCCACTACCACCCCTCCCAAAATAAGACATCTTCATGATGGTATTCCCCTTCTCAGCAGAGGATGCATCTGTGTCGAGGGGTAGGGGGGGTGGGGGACTTATTCAACAGATGAGCCTGGAGCTGAGCCGAACACAAGCAAACCCCTGCATCCACATGCAGCATCACTTGTGGGACACAAACAAAGAATTAAACCTACTGAAGATGCAAACGGGTGAAAAAACAAAGAGGAAAAAAATGCTGTTATTTGCACGGGTTCATATACCACTGCCGAATGTGCACATAACTATCCTCATTTAGCTTTAAGGACACCTCACAGAGTTATAGCTTATTAGCAAACCAACAATAATAAGCCAAAGGGGGAGGATCGCTGAAATAAGCCAACCGTCCTTTCAAATTAAAGAGGAATCCTCCAGAGAACTCCACACCGAATGTAATATCAAGCAAAAGCAGATATTCATCTAATCCGTGCGGCTCTCCGGTGATGAGAGGAGGGTTTACAGAGCCGTACGAGTTTGGGCCGGATTATTCTGAATTTATCATCCCGCACTTCGAGGACCTTGGTTTTTTTTCTTTTTCTCGGCGCTTCCGAGTGTCGTCTGAGGACACGGTGCAACGCGGGACACTGCGATCAATCAATCATTCAGTCAGTTAGTCCACCCGCCGAGTCCTTGGCAGTCTGGGGGGTTTTAGGAGGTTCATTGCTGCTTGAATCATGTTTCCTTCCCCCAAAGTTGCGGTCGTCATTTTCTTCAAGTTTATTATTGGCAGCGACGAGAATGATTGGAGTTCCGAGAAAGTGTTAAGCGAAGCACGAACGAGGGAAAGCCCGAGGATCACACAGGCTTTAAAGAGTGCACGTCAAATCTAACCGACAACCAAAACAAAAGAAAAAGTCCTAACTTCTGATTCAGACTTTACTCATATATAAAAGAAAAGTTTGACTTCCTTCACTTTCAATTTCCCGTCGGAGAAAAGCACTTTGATTACCGGCGCTAACAATTGCTCCGAAGCTCTGCCTTCTTGTGGTTTCCTGACTTCTCGCCGCGTTTCCAGGCATCAGCGTTCACGTCGGTGCATTCAGTGTTATTCTAAGTGATAAAACCACGAAAATACGACTCGGTTTGTAATAAAGCAGACGAATGCTTCAGGCAGAGGGTCAGGGGCTACTCCGGGGGAGTACATTTGGTCAGGGTATCAGTGATCCATGGCCCAAACTGACGACTCCTCCCATGTCTAAACAGCTGTGGTGTGATACCGGGGGCAAGCTGTGACCCCCCCCCCTCCTCCGGGGCCTTGATACTGTACATCTGCGGAGGATGAGGTGCGGGGGGGGAGGGGGGACCGAGGAAGATTTGTGTCCTCGTGTGTGGGAGGGTTTGAGAAAAAAGACGATAAAGCCAAGGAGTGTGTCTGTGCGTGTGGGTGCGTGTGTGTGCGCATCTGTGTGTACTGTACGTGCAGTACATAAAATACATAAACTACACTGTATTTTCCATCCAGTGCAACGCGCTGGAACTGTAAACTACTTGACCCTGGCATCCTTCCAAACAAGGAGGCCATGGCGAACAGCTACCATTACTCTCAGGCTATCCATTCCCTGCTCCCCTTCCTTTTATTTTAATGAGAGCACAATTAATAAGGAAATGGACCAGCTTCCCAAAGGAGGCTAGATCCTCTACAATGGGAGCTTTCTTTTGTCAATGGCTGTATTGAATTCCTCTACAAGGCCACTGGGCCATATTGAAGGCCATCTCTAGTATCGCCCCACCCACCCCCATGCTTCTACCTCACCATTGCTTGAACCCCCCCCCCACCGCCGGTCTGAAACGTTAGGTCTCCGGGGCTAATCTGTGCCACAGTATCATCTGATCCCCTCCATGCTTTTGCTCCGAATGCAGACTCTACAATACTTAGTATTGATTCTCCGAGGCGAAATCGCCACTTACTGTGCACGCTTGGTTTATTCAATGATGAAGGCCAAAAGAAAGAGAGAACAGGGCCCAGCACCACCTTGCCAGTAATTGGCTGGCTATATCGGTGGTGAACTTTAGTTGGAGGCAGAAAGGCAACAGATCTTTGTTTGTGTGTGAATGCATTAAAATTCACCCCAGCAGCTCTAGCGCCATGTACCCGGAGAAAGAGAGATCAAAGAGAACAGCAGCTAATTAATCCTTTTACCCCTTTTGTTTTTCAATTATTCCCTTAGTTGGTCGCATAAAGGTGGTATTGCTTCACTCTGTCCTCTGGGTCATACTAAGGAAAGCACCTGTATTTCCATTCCAACACTCCTGATTGCTCCCAGAAGGCCACACAACAGCAACAAAGACTCCTGAGCCACACAATACAGGGCTATAATCAAGATTTACGCAGATGAAAGCAGAGGGCCTATTGTATGGATGCTCCGCTCGCACGCATTACCTGTACTGTAATGCCGTCTTCATTTGCGCGGCTGCTACGTTGTTGTGGTGACGGGGGGCCATTATGCTGATTTCTTCATCAACAGAAAGTGCCGGTGTTGCTCGGCTGGGAACAGCACGCCACGGCGCGCTGCCATTGTGCGAAAGCTGAACAATGACGGCACCGTGAATGTGCAAAAAAGCTCACAGAGGGCGGAGACGAGTTTGCAAAGTGAAACTGGCCGATCGCCGGTTCACTGAACGAAAGCACCTTGCAGACAGATGCACACGCTAACTACAGATCCATGCTATAGGCAACATGTGCTTTGGAGGGAGACATTCTCATCTGCGTAATTAGCGAAATGTATACAGCTTCGCCCCGAGGCGTGTTTAAATCATGTGGTGGCTGCAGCGCTTCATTATGTGGGTGGCTGGGACAGACAGTCACACCATGTTTCGCTCATGATGGTGGAGCTTCATGCTAGAAACACTGCTTGTTGTGAGGGAGGAGAGGGGGGAGGAGGGGGTCTCTGGTAGTAGGATACATTTGCATGCCCGCCAATGCAATGTCTAATATTGTATCGTGTAATCATCTGCTGAGCCTGTCACAGCACCTACTGTGTCATCACAATGCAAATATGTCACATGTGCAAACGGCTTTGCAGGGAGAAGGCTGCTTGTGTGGGCCTCACAGTATGGATAGGATAGGGGTGGGGAGGAGGGTGGGGGTGGGTGGGGTAATTAATTTCATAAATTGAGAAAAGCATGGGTCACTACATTGTCTCTCCGCATGGCTTCTGTTTGCCCTTCCTGCTCCTCGCATTCCGCCCACACCCTGAATTACTGCCTGACCCCTGCTGCTGCGGTGCGGTGTGGGAAACCCTGTGGCATTGCAACGCCCACCGCTTTTGCACTGTGAGCCGGTCCGCGGGGTTACTGAGCCACTCTCCCCTCCAGCCTCCCAGACGCTGCGAAATGCATGCATGCGCGCGCGACGACCACGCGCGCATTATGCAGCCCTAATGTAAACTAACATCCACTGCCACTTGACCTTGCTGTCAATATCTGTCCTCATTAAACACCATTCAGCCAGCTGCAAGTCCACTTTAAATGGCATCATTCAGCGCTTACCAAATTATGCCTGTGCGGTCGGGCTGAGTAAGTCGGCAGTCTAATTCATTTATTTAGAAGATATACACAGGCCCCCGGTCTGGACACCTATAAAACATGCAGGGGTATTTAACCCCACCCTGCCACTGCTAACGTTACTGTCAGTCATTCCTCTCGGGTTGCAAGTTCTGACAGCAATTTGGCAATGTCAAGCAGCCGCTACGGATGCTCTGGGCAGCAAAGGGCTTTTTTTTTATTCCCCATATCAAGCAGGTATTGATTTTTCACTCATTACAGAAGAGCATAAAAAGAGATGGTGATGCTGGAGCGCCATGCCAAGCGCCACAGAGAAAAAAAAAAGGAATACAATATGGAAGCAAGAATTTCCAAATCACTATTTGTTTTTGCATTTCACTTCCTCTAAATACAAACCATGCAACACGCCTTAATACTACAAGACCTTCAAAACCTGCTGCGCCAAAAAAAGAAGAAAAAAAATTAGCATTCAGAATGGAGCGATGGAAAAAAAGCTGGCATCCAAATGACAGCTGTGGAGGCCACCCTTAGGGTAGGTATAAAAAAGAAGTTTTCCGAAACACTATTATCTATTTTCAGGGAGCCTTGTGTGGCTTATGGGAAAAGCATAATCCATTCCTAGGAAATACAGAGCCAAAAAAAAAAAAATCTGTTAAAGCATTAAACCCCAGGCATTTTTAGGAATATCACGAAAACCATTTTCAAAGCAATCAAACTTTTATGGAGAAGTCGAGTAACAAAATTATCTAAACTACACCTTTTCCGGGCAATGAATTCCTCCATTATTTGATTAAAATATGTGGCTTTTACCCCCGACTGGTCCCGCCATGCTCCGAATAAACAATCACACTTTCAAAACATCCCTCTTTGTGTTTCACCTGCACTCAGAATTTAGGCTAAATTTCATTTTGCATTACTGAAGGCAAAGTATTTGTCCAAGATGCATTAAAACAGACAAACAGAGGTCATCTGGTAATTCTGTGGCGTTGAATTCAACCACATTCCAGGATCCTCTTTGAGAGCGTTTGTATGTATTTCCAAACCCACACTCTCCTGCACACGCTCCATCCGGTGTGAATGAGCCATGCCATCTTGCACAACTGACTACCAAAATAAACACACAGAAAGGCTGCAGTTTGCAGCCAGACGAGCAGCGATGTGGCTCCGGGGGATGGTCCGTTGGCCAGTCCAGCCACCTTGACCCTCGGTGAAATATTTCAACAGCCGCAGAATGGATTGCAGTCGAACTCGGCACAGACTTTCACGCTCCCTCGCGGGATGAATACTAAAGACTCCCACCTTCACCCCGAGGCTGACATTTGTGGTTTTGGAGTGAAATAACCCCACCGCTCTCCAGTCGTTCCACCCGGGGTCCCTGGTCCCGACTTTCATGTCCTCATCACCATTTGGACGAAGCACTTTCGATGACATCGATGATCTCGCGGTTGCCCACCAAAGAAGAAGAAGCCGTGCAGGCGGTCGTTTTGCTCGGGTCGCGTCACGTCACTTCCGCCACACGACACCACGAGACATCATCAAAAACTCTTTCCCTCACCTCAAGTCACCGTGCAACACATCCATAAATGTACCTCTGCCGGGAAGTGCACCATCTGCCCGCCTGCGTCTGTGCCGCCGCCATCCGGTGATTGACACCAGCCCCCACCCCCCCCAAAGCTTCGAGTGGCATCTCGCAGTCTCAACAAAACAATACACGCCTCAGTAGACTCTACAAAGAACTTTTCCGCTGCTTTGAAATATGAGCTCAAATAAATCATTTGTTTAATTAATTAAGCAAATTAGGCAAATCCTGGGATGCCTTGGCGGATGGAGCCGGTGCCCCCGCCACAAGAACATTAATTAAGTGGATCGGGACGGGAGCGCAGCGAGAGTGACGTTTGGGTTTAATGCTCTTGTTTGGTTAGATAAAGCTAACCTTAGCGTATTCATGCTGACACCTCAGTGAGGGTGTTTTATTTCAAGGTGCATGTTGGATGGGATTCAGCTTTGAGTAAGCACAGCAGGAGAGTGCAGAGGTAAACAAACACCCAGAACGGACATTATATGGTCTTTTTTTTTTTCCCTTCGTTTTCTGCTCCTGCTGAGCTGCTACTTACTCCACACTGTTCTGCCAGCAACAGACCAACCTACTAATGCACACATAAGCTGAACAGATGTGTCAGGCACACATCTGCCGCAGCGTCTCCTCCATCCCTCATTGCGTCCGAGCCCCCACCACCCCCCACCCCACTGGCAGGATGCTATCTGCTTCCAGGCTTGATGTATGCACTTGTATGTGACCATGAAAAATGCACGTCAGACTTCACGCTTTCGTCTCCCGGATTGTTCCTTGAGCCGTCATCCATTATAGTGGCCACGTCTCCGATTCCACGGGGTGGTATTAAGTGGAATGAATATAAAATCCTTCCCGGAGCATTTTACATGCACAGAAACGCATGATTAATGTGCTGCTCGGGCATGGCCGCTCTGTTCTGGGCATTGCTTTTTCATTGTTATTCACTGTTACCAAAACAATGACAAGGATGTGTTTTACTTACTTTTCGACCCAGTGACAGCATCCGTGATGGAACTTTTTATTAATCTTGCCAGACTTTGTAGCGACGCCCGCACATAAAAAGGATCTCATCGAGGCGCGCGCGCAAAACACACACACAAACAAAAGGCAGGGAGATAACTCCACCCACACGCCGCCACACATCCCTGTCACTCCTTCGGCTGTATTCAATCACCGACGCCTTTTTTCTCCTCTCTCTCCCCCTTATCATTCTGCCGTGATGCATGTCCAGAAATATTCCTCATTTCTGTGCAAACTGTAAAGTGTCAAACAGGCAGCTGGGATGTGCTGACATGCAAATAAAGACAAGACGTGGCAGGATGCTGTTCAAGCTTCAATTGCAGCCCCGTAGCTGAAAAGCGACGTGGATTCCTGTGCATTTCCCTGCCTGTACGTTGTGATTATTAAAACGGGGAAAAGTTGGCGTGTGCGTCAGCGGCGCCCGTTTCTGTGTTTGACGATAGTCGTTAGTGCTCGCGCGCCTGACTGTATACAGACAAAAAGGGACTGTAGATATCAAAGTAGGCCAGCATCCCCCAGAGTACACATTTCCAACACTCTCAGGGTGAAATGTGCACAATGACATTGTGGTGAATACTCCCTCTAAAGCTTCCCCAGCTGCAAAACAGCTCACTCCAAACATCTGGCCGGAGCTTCTTATAGCATCACTTGATGGATGGAAGCTACTACACATATATCCTTGTCCATACATCCAACTACATATAGTAAGAGTAAGTGTTAGACAAACGACCAAATGAGAAGATTTTAAACAGCAAATGAGAAACGCAATAATAAAGATAGAGATAAAGAATTTTAAGACTCACAGTACTCAGAATATAAATAAATTAAGAGCATGTCTAAAAAGTAGATAGTGTTCTGAAGGGGCCATTTAAGTTCTTTGAAAAAACAAATATTAAACAAGAGTCGTTCAGGTCACGCAACTTATTTAAAGAACAAGTTATGACACAAAAAATCATTGCAAGTCAATGGCTTGTAGATTTTACTGTGAAAAGGTCAACAGGATCGATGAATGATTGATGGCAGTGGAAACAGACTGAGTGACTGAGAGGACTACGAAGGTGTTTTTGGTTTGTTTCACTTCATTTGTGACAAATGGCGCACGGGCTGCGGCTGACCATTTTCCAGATGCTTATAACAGACCTGAAGATTGATGGATGTTTTATTCCACCTACCTATCCGCATCTAACCGACAAGGACTAATCGCGGCAGCTGCCTTGAGACCAAGAGAATGTAGATGATCCCCCCGCCCCCCGATCTCTGTTCGGAAAAAGTGAAACAATGAAGTCCATTGGGTGTGTGGTTTGGCTGAAACATGCATAAACACACCTCTGCTTCCTTTAAATAAACGAACCGTCACCTGGTGTCAGTGGATGACACGCTTCGGTCGCATTCCTCGGATGTCAGACTCCTTTAAACAAATCCGAGACAATCTGTGATGGACTGAAGCTTGTTCCCAGACAGCGACGTCGTCCCGGCAACGCTGAGGAGTTGGGTGGTGCTAACGAAGAGATTCGAAGTTAATAAATTCAAGAAAGCATCATTTATCTCCCTGAAGCAGCTGATTTGGAGCGGGGCAGAGGTTTCAGACGGGAGACACCGGAGGTGCTTCTGCTCTGCCTGATTGACGTATCTGTTTTAGACAGCAGTTTACAGTCAATGCTAATCAAATGGAGAGGTCAAAAGGGCCAGTAACACTGACCACACTCAAACTATCTATTCTGAAAATGACTACTTATACATGCAGGGGCTCCCTTTACTCTCAACACACTGTATAATGTTCAACCATGTATTAACGCTGCTCTTAAATCCTCCCTCTTCAAGAGGGAACCAAAAAGTGAGAGATTATTTCTATGATACACTATTTTGTAAATATGAACCTAAACATATCATCGCTTCAGATTTAATGCTAAGTGGGGCTCGAGTGATGAAGCCTGTTGCTGTAAATTTCAAGCGGAGTAACAAAAAAGCAGCTTGCTTGTAAACCAACCTGACCTGCATACTGGGAGTCAGTCAAGCCCACAGTTTCCCAGAGGACCCAAAGTAGCTGCAACCATCAGCAACTCCAGTGCGAAAAATAGCATTAGTGGGGTTTGTTCAGAGAAAAGTAAAAAAAACTGAATTATCTTTTAAATTGTGACTTTTCTTTTCGCAGACTGGTCGTAAAAACAGCACATCTTTCACCAAATGAACCGTTTGGTTCTCAAAAGACACATGACGCACTGCTGACCTCTGAACCCCTTTTCCACTGAACATTACAGAAAAACCAACGATGCCAAAGAAACACGCGTTATTAGCCCGTCGCCACCCTCAGCAGATATTCCTGCACAAAACAATTCAATTAGCCTCAAATCTCCTATTAATGGTTTAAGCCATATCAAATTAACATTTTTATGGGCCATTGCCCACCACCCCACCACCACCCCCCGAACGTTCCCCACATCTAAAGCCGGTCTGCAGGAACAGGCTCAAACCGGCGGACCACCACCATTGACTTCTTTTAATCTGAATTTAAATGACTTCATTTACTTTGCCTGTGAAACAATCCACAGAAGACCGAAGAGGAAATAAGACGAAACTACGGCGAGAGCCAGACGTGGGGGAGAAAACAGACACTTTGAATTAATCCGAAGATCTAAATGCATGAAATGATAAAAGATGTCCCCCGTTACAGTCTTTTTTCTTCTTCTCTTCTTTTTTTTTGTGCAATTCCTAAACATACCGCCACACAGCCAAAGCTGTGTCAATGATTCTCTCCGAGCCATTTTCTTTTGCCAGCAGAGCAAAAAGATGAAGCCAGGAGATAGGAGCAATCTAAAAATAGGCTGGAAAACAGAGAAAGGACGAGAGGAAGCAAACAAAGAAAAGTGTCGAGAAAAAGTTTCAGGGAGTTAAAGACGGGAAAAAAAGAAAAAAAAAGCCTGTTAATTAGCACAGGGAGGAGATAGACAGTGGAAATGAGACGAAGTCAACAAGGCTTTTTTATATCGCAGCTGACTGAAATGTTTTCACACGGGGAGGGGAAAAAAAAGACGGACAGAAGCATGATGGTTTCAAACCACACGAATCAAAGTTGTTGCACGAGGCCACATCTGGACCTGCGCTCGCGTCTGAACGACTAAAACTCACCCAGTGCGGCTGGTGCGAAGAGGCTGGCGAGGATTAGCAGGCGTGCGGTCCACATGGCCTCCTCCTCTTACCGCCCGCTGCTGAGGGTCCCAGATGAGTTCAGTCTTTAGCTGGCAAAGGCCCCGATCGGGTGCTTCCCTTTATGGCACGCTTCCCTCCACCGCGCCACTTCTTCCCCACAAGGCCGCGAGTTCTGCTGCCCGGACGCTCTGCAGTATCTGTCGCACAGGAGAAAACAAACACGCATGTTAGCCGAGGAGACGACCGAGGAGCCAGTGAGCGAGATCCGGGATCTGTTGCTCTGTGATTCACTCTTTTACAGGAACAATGCGAGTGTTGTCTTTTCCAGCAAGAAAGGCAGCAGATGGATGCGCGGTGGCTTCATCATCCGTATGCACGCTCCTTATGGCGCTGTGGGTTTCGAGTTGTCATCGAGTGACACGCCGCAAAGTTGCTCAATCTCCAGTCAGCCGAACTCAAACCGGGTGTGATCGACCAAACGCTGAGATGGTGTGAACCACAAAATGTATTTCTGGATATTCTGTTGTTGTTCGCTCATCGGAGTGTTAACTCCCCCACCTAACCAGCAAATCACTCCCACGGTGAGGCACGGAGGAAGTGATGAAGCACATGCTGCTCGGGGCTTTGAAGGACGTCTATCTGTGTGAGTGGGGCATGCAGAGGGCACGGCTGTGCATTCACGTATGCACTCCACAACCCAATACTATGCAATTCCTGATGGTGCTTGACATGAGAAACACAGTGATGCTTTTCCCCGCGCTTTGGGCACAAGTTGTACCTCCATAGTTTGAGCTTTTGCACTTGAGAATGATTTTGGCCTGAAAAAAACAAAAAACAATTGCAGTGCACTCTCACTGCACTCCAAAACATCGAAATCAACTGATGAGAGCAGGAGGTAGTTGGTAATCTAGCCGGAGCTGCCATCAACCTCTTCCGAAGTAACAAGCGAACAACTTTACAGGGGTGAAACGACTTTGGCCGTACAGGGGAGACACTTGCCCCCTGGTAATCTGACTGGCAAACCCGTGAGACCCCTGTAAATGCTAAAAACAGTGTTGTTAGTGTTAGTGGAGGACCCGCGTTTCCAGCAAAGCTGTGGGTGGCCAACAGACTCTCTAGCTCCGCCTCTGCTCCATCAATGAACTCTTAACGCCAGATAAAGGCGCCGCAAATCTGCTGCTCGCCAACACAAAATGAGCTGCAAACACCAAATGTGATTTGCATGGTGCTGGCTTGTGACTGCAGTGAGATTAACGCTCAGGATGTATCAATCTGCAGGAAGAAGGGAAAAAAAATCAAAACGATGCGTGAAAATTTACAGACTGGCTTTATCCTGCGATGAAGGGATGTCGGAATCACTCTGAGGGGGGAAGTCAACAATCTATATCTCGGATGAGATTCATAAGATTATCCCCCCCCCCATAAAACCCATATCATGATATTAAGGTTAAGTCAGCTTTAATGATTAGGACAACCAAACCCTTCTATTATCCACTATCAGCCGTGATCTGCTGCAGGAAAAATAATCTCTGCGAAATGATACGAGCCAAAGACTGCGCCATCCGCTGCATAGGCATTATTGTCCCACATTAAGCAGGCCGTACAGGCTCTAACACTGCGGTGGGATGGCAGGAAATACTGCCAGGAGAGGAGCGTCGCCTCACAGGCTGCGGCACTCGGGAGGTTGTGGAGAGAACACGTGAACAAGGCATCGCAATCGACCTCTCATCAGGTGTCTTTCTCAGTTCACTCTGGCATTGTGTTGTCACGTGACAATTTCCCCATCTTAGAGTCGGCCTCTTAATCTCCAAAGGGAAAAATAAAATCCAAGATTAGAGTAATCAGATTTTTTTTTCCAGCAGATATTAATGGACTTAGCAGAAGGACAGAGGGCCTATCGAGAGCCTCTGCATAAGAAGACCATTTGGGCAATATTAAGGGGTTAGAAGTCAGCGTGCTCATCAGTGGAGCCTTGGCAGACGTCCACGAGTGAACAAAACCAGACCCTAAACAACTCGTCTGAAGCGCCGGCAGCTCCCACTTCACTCCTCGCGATTACATAAATGACTGCGGGCCTTTTAAGACATTGAAATAGCGCGGTGAAAGAGTGGATTTGATCAAAGCCGTATCCTTACGAGTAAACAGCGCTTTTAATAAAACGCTCTGACAGCGGCGGGAGAGCTAAATTAAATACGACGTCAAATCAGATGCTGTGACTCCCTTGACAAAAAAATACATTATTCTGGGAATAATCACATTCAAATACACTGTCCATGCGGCAAATTGGACCTGAAGTTTATAGCGTGAGACAATTTCTCAAGCGGTGGCAGAGATTGCAGACTAAAAAGAAGGCACGGGATTGTCACTCGTAGAAAAATAGCTGTGACTAAATTCCATGACACAGCTGTTGGCATATGGCTTTTGCTGTTTTCCTAAAAGGCTGCGACCACGGTGAAACAAATAATATGCAGAGTCCAAACAGCGGGAGGCGGAGGCCGTCGTCGTCGTGTGCAGGGAGACGGCGAGGATCGCGCCAGAGAGCGTGCGAGCAGCACAGCCTCCTGATGCAGGTACGCCGAAGAAATGATCACATAAAATGTAAAATACTATCACAAATGTTAATTTGCTCTCAAAAACGAGTAGAAAAGCATGTGGGCTTAGGTAGGGGGACCTGCTATCAACCGCCAAAAGAACACATCATAAAATACATATTTATGAGGCAGGCTTGGACTGCAGTTCAATGAGGGAAAAAAAAAACCAAGAAAAACACAGGAGGGGTGGGGGCGGGGGGGTTGGGGGGTTGGGACAGAGACGTAGTCTGGCATTGCCAACTCGTCTTGTATTCCAGAAGGAGCCTTATGATACATTATGGTGCTGACGTTTCAAGGGTACTTGTTCTGAGGGGGATTTAGGATAACTCCCTCAGATAAGCTGGCCAACATTTAGCAGACCAAGCAACAACAACAACTGCGGCGTCTGTTCTCAGCCACATCAAGGAGACTTCTTCATTACCGCCTCGCTTTTTTTGTTTGTTGTTTTTTTTTCCTCGCCACAGAACAACTTTTCCTAATCAGCGATGTTGTTTTCCTCGTTTGAGTAACCGTGCGCGCGCCAAAGGGGCCCAGATGAAACCTGACAGCTTTAATTAACTGACTTTTTGATCTGACGGAGGAGGGTGATATCAACAGTAAGAGCAGTGGATGACGGGGAGGGGATGTTGTCTTGCATCCCTGTGATAAATAAAAGGGAGAAAGTAGAAAGGAAAAGGAACCTATCATTTAGGACGGCATCTTTTCGGTTGAGTCAGGATTAAGGGTGGAACAGTTTCGCGCTGAACTGAAAAAAAAAACAAGTGTTTTGAAACTTATCCGTGAACCTCGGTTCACCCCGACACTGCGCTTGCTCGGGACGGCGTCTGAAGACCCTCTCTGGTCCGCACAGCACCTCCTCTGCTAAATTATTCTCATTGCAGGAGAGAACACAATCCAAGCTCTTCTCCAGCGCGTCACTGTAAAGGCTGTTCGGGTTCACGGGCAACAGAAGTAGAACCAAAAGTCAGCGAGAACCTTTTGTTCCGAAAAAATGAAAGCAAGGCAGGAACCGTGTTGATCAGCGTCTCGTTTGGTGAGTTCATTAATCATGGCTCATAGTGCAGCAAATCATCCAAAAAAAACACCTTTCTGTGAAGATGCTCGACGTGATCATGTCTGTGTTCACAGCCACAGCAGAAGATGTTTGCTTTCGCTGCTTTACTACTAAAGTGCCTCCTGCAATCCTGACATCGATAATGCTGCCGCGCTCCCTCCAACTGGGTGAGACTCAAATGTGTTATGCTGTAATTAGGCATGCTGCGTTACTGCTTTGTCAATGACACGACACCTGATAGGGAAGAGAGAAAAAAACAAAGCACGAAGGCGAGAGAGAAACTTCAATAGATTCCACACACGCAACCCAATTGTAATATAGCGACGCCTTGGCATTTGCTGCAGCACCTGTCACCACTACAGTGTAATTTCTCTCATGGAAAATAGTTGGAGGCCATTCCATATATTTCATATAAGCCTGGTCAGCCTTCTCGCAATAAATTGTCTCTGGCTTCGCCTCCGTGCTCCTCTAACTCCTGAGTGCAAGACAGATCGCTGGGAGTCAAATACAGTAGGCAGGTTGTTTTACATGCTCTTTGCATGCGCTTTACATATTTAAATACACAACTAGTTGTTTACATGCACGTCACTTTTTGTTTGATGCGAGAACTCAACAGTACCACTGGCTTTTGCTTTAGATTAATGAGGAGGTCACAGGGAAAACCGGACGTGTTTTCTTTTCCAAGCTTTACTCCGACTGTATTGAAATGTCAAACGTAATGCATGAATCTGAATGCATTTGCAATTCCAATCCATGAATGTCAATAGCTCATGTGATAACAGACTGCAGCACTGGAGACTCAGTGGGGCTGGTGCAGGTGCTGCAAACTAGTCAAAGTGTGTCACCGAGATTGACAATGCGGTGGTAAATTGTAAACGAATGCCACTGTCTTTGTAAATGCATAAAGGAAGCGTGGGAAACTTGTGCTTTTGCTCACAAAAGGATTAAACATGGGGGAGTAAAAGGAAGTTCAGCACAATCATGCAAATGTCAGGCAACAACAACAGCATTGTAGCAAACCTGATTTGCTAACAGTGTAAACAGACCATCGGTACACAAATGCAGAGCAAATGTGGCCAACTTCCATCACCACACATGTTAAACGATAATTGTTGTACACAATTACACAAGTGTGGCAGTATTTACCACTTCTACATAATAGGAACCTATCCGTTCCCCCTTCAACAGGTTACTCGTGCTTGAAGTTTCTTGAATAAATTGGATGATAAACTATAACTGCAGATGGTGATTATCTCCATTAGTGATTCTTTTCCTCAATTTTTTTTAACAAGTATTCGGCTGATTAATATACAAAAAGCAGAGAAGTCAACAGGTTATTCAAAGCTCAATATGCTTGGGAAAAATCTATCCGCAGAAGTTTTCAGTTTGAGTTGATTTTATTTAAGTTCTATGTAATGTGGAATATGGATTTCTTCCCATGCTGCACTCTCGGAACGGTGAGATAACCATCGGTGCTGACGCACATCACCACCCGCGGGCATTTCTCCATCTGTCGCTCCCTGACCTGAGGAAACCAAAGATGATTTTCATTAATCCTGAGGCGTTCCGTACAATGCTGCCGCAACAAAGTGAAACTCGATCCTCAGTGTTATCTGATGGGGGCACACTAAGTATGATGTTACTAGTCACGCCTGCTTGAAGCCCTCCCATGTAACGCTATGTAATGAAGAGGGATTGTGTTGCCGGGTTAAGTACCACGTCTACGATTTTCAACTGTTTCATGTCCAGATGCTTATCACACCAGCAGGGAGGGCTTGGTAATTTCCACGAGACAGACAGTATGTTCATGCAAATGAAGTGTCTCATATAAAATGAATATTAATCAAGCACACTGTCTGCATACAGCATGATTGATGAGCACTCACTCGGAAATCTTCGGAGATGAGTTGAGATGATTAAAACTGAGATCATCCCTTCGTTTCTGGAGATGAAGATGACGTTTTTTTTTCTTTCCACCCGGTTGGACTTCAAAGTCCTTCCAATGGCTGGAAATTGAGCAGTCAATTTATAACCCTAAACACGGCAGATGCATTGTGACTGTACTCTTGTATTGGCGAGGTGTAAAAAAAAGGAAAACCTGAAGGTGAATGCAGAGTGCTCTTCAGAGGCACAGCGCGCAGCTCCGGAGCTTGACAACGCGAGCGGCAAGGCGTTTGCTCACACAATTGCTTTTCCACAAGGGACCTCGACGCAGCTAGCCAGTGACAGGCAGATAATAGCGCTAACTTTAGCCAGCAGAGTCTCTGAATGGTCCTATATGATAGGCTCGTTGAGTGTGACTGATGGCCTGGGCTAAATAATGGGAGTCTACCTCCGCCCCTCCATGCACACAAAGGCAGCGTGAGCCCTCCTGACACCCTCAACACTTCCCAACGAGAAGACAATAGAAGCACAATCCATTAGAGGAAATTACTGGCACACACAATAAGGGGATCGGGCTGCAAAACAAAAGCCAAAAACACAAATTACATTGCAAATATTTAACGGTGCACAGACATATACTGCCGATGGGTCACATCCCCCACGAGGGAGAGCGATAAAAAGTGCACGCGGGCCTGAACGCACCGACAGTCAGGTGAATAAATGCAGACGGAGCCACCGTTTAAAGGCAGGGCGAATCTGCCTTGAGACAGTTCTCCATTATAATGCAAAGCTCAAACACTATCCATTTTCCATGTCTTCCCTCTTTCCATCCTTCCTCCGAGCCTATCATACCTAATGCAGCACAAATGGATCTCGGACAAAAGGGAAGGAGGAGAGGAAGAGGCGGGGGTATGAGGGTGGACAGGACAGAGAGAGCGAGAGAGGGAGGGAGGGAGGGAGAGAGAGAGCATATGAGTATGGGTGGAACCGATAAAGAGAGGAAGATTAAAAATAAAGTAGAAGAATTTATGAAAAACCAAGAAGAAGAAAAAAAACAGAGATAACGAGGAGGAGGAGGAGGAGGAAGTAGAAGGAAATCCAGTTTCATCCGACAATAATTAATTGCGTGTCCAACGTACAGCCTTCACTTCAGCTGCCGTTGCCATACTGGCTCAGGTATGCAGGTTGCCATGACAACCTTACCTGTTGGCCATTAATCACCTGCCAGGCACAATTGGCATGCTGTGCCCATAAACCCTGCAAGTCATTATGTGGCCAGGATTGATTTTGGATGCGAGCTAAAGGCTAGCATATTATTTGACTACGGGGGGGCCACGCTGGACACCGGTCCCGGTGAAAAATGTGGGGGGAAAAAAAATAAAGAACAATTTGCTGAATGAAACCACGGCTTCGCAACGTGGTGACCTCCAAGCTAAACCGTCACACACCTACAGGGAAAGTATAGATTCCCTTGTAGGCAGCAGCATCAATATATTGCTATTGTGTTATGCTGACAGAAGCTATTTTCAATGATACAGATTGATAGCATTGGCAGGGTTACGGGTGAAACTGCTGTCAGGTAAGAAGCATGACCTCATCTTGTGGCTATTGGCTTTTAGCCATGTTAGTTCTGCTGCTGGTGAATTCCAAACAGACCAAACGTGTCTTGCGCTGCATGTGCTCTGTATGTATAAGAGCTCTGTGCCGGATTTGTCAGCGTTCCGTTGTTATGCTGCGACGTACAGCTTGACACTGTGTGAATGCAACGGCATCAAGCAACAACTCAGCTCCACAATTGCAAGACCTTTTTGTACGCTGCCAAACAATCAGAGAATATTCACTGCTGAGAGTCTCTGCAGTGCTTGGACTTGGCATAAGCAGCTTGTTTAGCAGCAGAGCACACAGAGAGGCATTCAAGGACAGCTCAGACAGTTGGTCATCTGTGATTTTGGAGAAGTATTTAAGGAAAGGCCTGAGTGTCAGTCATATCTGACTTAGAAAAGATTACTGTCGGAAACGCAGTGACTGGAGATGTTTGTGCAAAATGTCAGAAAATAGAGTCACTGCCTCAAAATAGGAAACACGCTGTGGCCTGAGTCACTGAAACAGTGAGGAATACAACACAGAGCTAAACTAGGCATAGCAATAAAAGACCACTTCAAGACAGGAGAGCAATTAGAGCATGGTGGAAGGTTTGTCTTAGCATTTGTTACACTAAAGTGGTCATGTTCTTTGTCATGTAAACGTCACATCTGCTCTGAGGGAGCATCTGTACATTCTGGAATGAGAAAGACCGCAAGCAGGAAGGACGCAGCAGCGCGATGGACTCTGGAAACTGCAGCAGTAACTAGATTACTTCTGATCGGACCCCGACACGACATCACTCCAAGCTCCTTCAGAGCTTTTAAAGAGGACGACATATGGCCAAAGGACAGTTGGAAGCCACATGGAGCACGCTGACTGAAAGCATCCAAGGAAACACAATACAGGCCACACCCTTCTCCACGTGAGGCAAAGCCCAAACAAGCCTCGTTACTAATTACCGGTGTCATTTTTCACCTCAGTGTGAAGTCATCTGAGTCTGTTTGGAGGGCATCTGTTGAGCAAAAAAGACCAATTTACTTTCTTTTTATTTTGACTCTCCTTTTATTCAGATTGCACTTTCCATTTTGTATTCTCTCTTACTGCATTTGCATAATTTTCCAATAGACACTTCATTCCCTGCCAAATTCGAGATGGGGTGGAGGCAGTGGCGGTGCTAGTGGCGGCGGTGGCGGGCTGGGGCGTCACATAAACACACACGCAGACACCCACGGACACACACAAACAACAACAGCAATTTCAGCTCAGCCTCTGAATCAGGGGTACAGCAAATTCCAATGTCAATAACACTGATCCCAATGGCGCATGCATTTCAATATCATTATCTGATGCTGAGCCAAGTGCACAGAATATAATGAAATCTTAAAACATGAATTGCACAGCATCCCTGCCCAGGCAAATGTGATGCACATTTTCAACAACTCCATTATGTATCATGCGGCATGCACTCAATACAGACTTGATTACAATGTTAATTCAGCCTTCCATCTGGTCCTGAGCGTCTGTGTTAGTGTTGTTGACCACAAATTGCAATGGTGTGTCTAGGTGGCGTAATGACTGTAGCACGAGTGTTACTGATGGCAGGAATATGTTGTAAATGGTCTGGAAATGAGAGGTATGGCTGTGTCACGAGCAACCACAGCGGTCACGACCACGGGGAATTCAAATGGGTTCCACCTGGACTCCACTCACAGCTCAATTAGCAGCAGTGCAGGAGTGGAGGGGAAGGGGAAGCGGGTGGGGTGGGGTGGGGGTGGGGGGGGGGACACAAACAGAAAGATCCAGTGGTTTTTGAACAGAAGGCATGTGTGTTTACATCTGCATATATGTCCATCTGTGGGGAATAAATGCACAGTTCATGCATACAGATGAAAGCCTGACGGGAAGTGGCAGCAACCCGAAGAGAAACCAGGCCAAAACTGGGAGGAACAAAACTGCAGCAACTATTCGAATCATTCAATGCTGTGTCCCTCCTCGCTCATTCTATGTCAATCACACGTTACTGTGGCAGCCGAGTCGATAAAAATATGGGAGTATTAACTCTGTGGAACCGCACTCTACATCCAAATTACAAGCTAATAGTTTCTCACAGTCTCCAACATCATTATCACCACTCTGCTCTTGTTGTCGCAGACAAACAGTTTAGTTTATTGGTCCATTTCTGGCATGCGTGCGTGGGTGTGTGTGAAGAGGTGATGTGGTCGAGTCGAAGTCCAAGAAAAAAGACCATAATGGACATGTGATAATGTGGACAAGGCAGTGGCATTTCTTCTTTGTTTCGGACATGCTGTGTTGCTCTCCTCTTTGTGTTCTGGGCTGCTCATCAGTCCTTGCACATACGAGCCTGTCGCATGAGTATGTGCAGTTGATAAAACCAGAACACAAACAAAAGGAGGACGTCGTCAGCAAAACGCAACCGCATTCAGCAAAACCAACAAAAGACTAACTGGCCACACATGCCAAGGTCACTGAGACAGGAGGCGGAGAAGCTAAAAAGTTCATTGCGGGAAGAGTGATTTGAAATGAGAGCGCTGAGCAGAAGGTGCATGTTCATGTGTGAATTGCCACAAACAACGCCAATTATAAAGTCAAGGCAGCATGAGGCGAGGAGTATAAATGTTCGAGCAGATAAAGACTCCTTTTGTCATAGTCTGATGGGTTTGGAGAGAGAGGAAAGCATTGTGATTGTTTGATTCTCTGCTGGAAGGAGGACTCGAGCAGCGACCGCTCAATCCAGCATTGTCTTCTGCTCCCGTTCTGTGGCTGCATCGCTGTCTGTTACAGGCCGACACCCGTGAACTACACACACTACAGTCACTATAGAAATCCAGCTCGTAGAATAGACTTCAAACAATCTGAGCCATTAAGCACCCTTTTATAGGTACATTTTCCATTTGCCATCTCTCAGTGAGGAATGTACAAGACACGTGGAGAAAAAAGTCCTTAGTCCACAGCAGACACTGGAAGGGCCTTTAATGGAGGCCTAACTGTTGACATTTCAGTCAAAAAGTCTGTTCTTACAGACACATATTTAAACATGTGTACAGTTTAAAATTTGCGACATATTTCAAGAGAAAAAAAAGTGACATTTTTCAAGAATTGTGTCATTATTCTATATTTTTCTTATATATTCTGAGAGAATCAAATCAAAACCCTCGTAATATAGTCTTCACAGTGCTGAAAATCATGAGTCATTCCGAGCGTTGATCTATTTTCCTCTTGCTTTAGTGCCATTTTGACCTGGATGAGAGTAAACTCCACTTGACTGGGAAAGCCTGAGTCGTAACAGTGATGAAAGTAGCAGGGTTCCGTATGAAGTGAAGAATGCAGGGGAAACCAAAGCAAACACTCTGGCGTCACCAGGCACGGCCGCCGCGGCCAAACGACAGTCCATTATCGCGTTGAATCGGACCGTCGCATTCACCTGGTGTTTAAAGGTAAATAATCATCCAAACATCGTTGACACAAGGCAATCAGCCACACTGGCCCGTGACCTTTGCAGGCGCCTTTTGTGTTTTCCTGCAGCTTTTCGTAAGCTGCCCGGGTGGAATGTGAGAGCGCTGCTCTTGGCCAGACCCCGGTGACCTGGCTTTGGAGTGATCGATAAGCGAGCAAGAACAAACTTGCTGATGCCCGGTGGGGCAGGAGAGCCCAGACTTTTCAACTCGAGGAGGGAAAAGCTCAGGAGACAGAGAAGAATGTGATGACAGCCCCCACCCCCACCCCCCAGATCTCCAAACCAAAGGCACACATTAGCTTTTAGGACAACAACAAAGATTAGCCAGAGCAGCACTCCATCCTTTCTTCCTTCTTCAGTCCACACAGAGTAGGATTAATCGCCAAAAAGGCTCAGATATAATCATTTATAATTAGGCATTTTGTTTCTCCAAACTGTCAGGGAAGCGCTGCCCTGCCGGCTAAAGCATGGAGGAAGTGCGGCGAGCTGCTGGCCTACTGTGGAGTTTCTCATCCAGCCTTGAGCAGAAAGGAGGTTTGATGAAAGTCTGATTGGTCTGGGCAAACATCCTCATGGGGTACGTCCCCGGACAAAGAGAGCAATACTTGCCTCCTTTGTCGAAGCAAATGCTCTCTCGTTTGACAAATCGCAGGCGTCCCGAAGGTGCCTGGTCCTTCCACTTGGGTTATATCAAACTCAATCTTAATGTCTACCGAGTTTCAAGGAACCTTTTTTTTCCTCCTGCTCTCTCCTCTGGATGTGCTTTTCCCCCTGCCCAGGAGCACGGACCTAAATAAACTCGTTTATGTATTTTAAATGACCCTTTTCATGTTGAAAGGAACAAGAGAGACGTGGCATTTGCAGCAGGGCTGCACGGACCCCGGCTCCAACTAATGGACGACTAGTGTAATAGGCTCAGCGGCGAGGGCTTATATGCTGTGCTACTTACAAGAGAGCCATTTAGGATGTACTGGTTTAATTTCACTAGATGCTGACTAATTCTAATTAAGCCATTAAAGATTTTGTGTGCAGTACAAATCTGCAGACACGAGGGGTATCAGGACGTGGAATCAGTAGCCTGCAAGCAGAGAACCTCATTGACACCACGTTGATGCTATCGATGGTGGCTGTGTCTACAGCGTCATAGTGCAGGGGAGCTATTTGAATGTTGCGCACGTGCAATTAGACAGGCACCTGCGATATTCAGCGGGGGGGGAGGACACTCGGTGACCTGTGCACGCCTCTGTGTTTTTATGCACTCAGACACACTTGGGGGCGCGGTGGGAAAACAAACGCACACAATCCGATGACCTTGCCCTGTGTCTCTTGGCTGAGCGGCCAGAATGTGTTTGGGTTGGACGCGGCGGGCAACCTTTCCAAATCTAAAAGTGGAGGTCTCCCAGGGTGAGGCAGCCACAGAACAGTCGGGGGTAGTTAGCGAATGTCACAGGAAAGGAACAGCCTGTAAACCGCGGCGTCGGCGGCGCCGTGATTGGGACTTACATGCACGTGCGCGCCTGCATCCCCGCGCCGACGCGGACCGCTGCGGAGGACAAACGAACAGCGAAAGCTGTTATTGCAAGTCTTCAAACAGCACAATATGGATTCAAATAAAGGGGTTGCAAAGATGGACAAGGAAGGCATAACAATCGTGGTATGATTGGACTGGAAAGCATAATAACAGGGTTTGCACCCAGATCCTCAGTAGAAAATGTAATTTTGTGTTTGTTGGCAGCTTGAACGCTCAATGAAAGGCAGAACAAGTGTATACACACAAGGCCTGATTCTATAACAAATGCTTTTACACAGTTTCTCCCACAAACCCTCCCGCCTTCAACCTCATGCACTCTCCTTCCTGTCTCTCTTTTTTGTAAAACACTCTTTCTTGGCATGGAGTCATCGGGACTTGTGACCTACAGTCTAAATTGCACTCTGGCGCGGCCACGTTCGTCCTCTTGCACTGCGCCCATAAACACCATCCTGCTCTCACACTGCACAGCAAATGAAACCCAGGAAGTCGGTAATTGCTTTTGACTTTCCAGGCAACGGCAACCCGCGCGCGTGTAAATGTTGTGGTTTGACTCGAAACTCGCTTTTATTAATGAGACGGCCCTCCGTTTATGACGACAGCGCGGCCGAATGCATCTTACTTGGCCTTTTTCGCGATCGATGCCGTATCTTGTGCCTGCTCGGAGGTCTTTGGGATCAACTTGTAACTTGACGAAAGCAAATTGGCTCGTGCACTTCAGGAGAAAAGCCAGACGACCAATTATCAATGCAAATGTATTGATATTCTAACCAATTACCAGTTTTATTTGTGTCTCTGAAGAGACATTACAAGATTAGAGGTCATTCTTCTGAATATAAACTGCAACCACTGACAGCCGCATTGCAAATATGTGCTCTTTTACTCAGTTATGGAAGTGTTTGGTCAAGCAGGTCAGCTCACACCAAGTTATTGTAATGGTCTTAGAGACATCATGATAAATTAATAGCTACTAAAGGTTTTTACAGTGATTTCTCAGTTTTCCTCCAGCAGTTAACTGATTAGACTGATCTGATGCTCAGATTCTGACACACAATCTCCTCGGGTCAGGGAAGTAAAACAAGGCTTTATCAGGTTTGAGAAGAGGATTAAAAATTAGAAGTTACTGTAAAAGCAGGTGCGGGGTCTGCCACCGGTCATACCTCTAACATGATAACTTCTTTAAAAGACTAAAGCAGCTTTGCTCTCGTAGAGGTCTGGTAATAATTCTCGGGTCAAGGTTAAAAACTGGAGCAGAGCCCTTCAGCTGTGGAGGAATCAGGCATGCTGGCTGTGTCTCCTTTGATCAAATCTGCTTCAGCGCGTGTGGCTTTTTATTTAAAAAAACAAACAAAAAAAACAACTGTTTAAACACCAAACTGCTGATTTCCTCACCAGCCCCGACGGCCCAAAAGTTTGTCGCTAACAAGTCCAAAACATCACTTTAACAAAGCGCAGCTTTAAGTTGAAGAAACCGATGGCACGATCCCTCGTCTGCAAATCCCATTTTGGAGTCGGAGGGCTGCGTGCTGACTCATAGTGTCAATGTCAAATCACTGTGACACCGATAGCAATCTGACAGCGCCTCTTTTTTGCATCGCCGATGATCCTCTTTGATCCAGAGTCCCGTCAGACAGAACAATATTGACTCCATTTGAGGGGAGTCCTGTCAGCCAACTCGAGCAGGGTGAGAGCTCAGCTGGGGGGGGGAGCCTTCCACCCCTCCACCCCCTCCACCCCTCCTTCTCCTCATTTCATTTTTGTATCAATCCGACACTGGAATGTTATTCAACCTGCTCGACGGGCCATCGGGAGCGTGTGGGGGGGCCACCTTTAAAGCAAACTGTGAAACTCGATCCCACTGACTGGCCCTTCACAATCCTTTCCCTCCTTCCCCGCCGTCCTGACTCCTCAGTAAAGCAAGCCAAGGCAAAGGAGATTTTTTGCTTATATATCAGGGGTGCAGGAGGAGGGGGGGGGGCTCCATTTCAATTCCAGACTCTTTCTTTTGACTTGGACATGGAGCACAAAGACGGGTCTCTGGGACTCTCCACAAGTCTGGCACGCAATTCCTGGACCAGTTGGTTTCGGCACAGGAGGGAGTCTGGGGGAAGGGAGGGGGAGGGGAGAGGGGAGGGGGAGGGGGGGTCTCCACTCTGACACCCGTCCAATACACACAGCTGATGCCTCGGGCTGGCAAGTCTAATAACATCATCTGTGCGAGACATTACTGGAAGATCTCATATTTATTACCCAATATGTCCATAGGGAAGGGTGGAAATATTACGGCTGCAGCCAACATCACAATACCCATGTCAGGTTTTTCAGAATGAATATAGTTAGGCAACGCTTGGCAAAGCTGAGCAGAGAAATTGAAAATTGAAAAACTGCCGCTCAGCTCGCATAATTACGGCCAACTGATCGACAGATGACTTCAGCGTCCCAGAACAGGGAACTGCCTTCCCTGTGAAAAGCGGTTAGCAGCTTGCGTTTGAGGGGCTTCGACTAATGTTTGGATACAGCCGAGTTCGGATCAAAAAAGTGATGCGATGGGGGGGGGGGGGGGTGACGGGGGAAACTTCGACTGGTTGTCCTGACATGAAAATAAGCACTTAAAGGAATAGTACACCCAAACAATGATGTACCTTCATTTCCTACTCACCTCCATGCTGAACAACACTCTGAAGCACTTTTCTGACGTCT
>JAUESF010000057.1:4345272-4363109 GCA_032274765.1 Malacoctenus tetranemus
TTCAGAGTGTTGTTCAGCATGGGGGTGAGTAGAAAATGAAGGTACATCATTGTTTGGGTGTACTATTCCTTTAAACAGACTTGGTTTGCTCAAACTATGAGAGCAAGTAAATCTACACGATTGTTCTAGCATCTGCTGTGTTTTAAAATTGTAGATTTGCCCAATGACCTCACACAAACTCATCCTCTCAGTGTGTCTTTTCTGTTGAAGAAGTCTGAAGAATTTATTAATTTAATTTATAGGTCACATGGGGAAAAGCAGCGATCGATTGCGTGATCCTAATCCGATTCAATTCAACATGTGCTTTGTCTTGAATTTCCAACAGTCCAAGACAAGCAGCCTCTCTGCTTCAAAAATACTGTTGGAGTCTGGGACAAATGCGACTACCTGACCATATGTGCGAACACGACTTTTAGCGTAATCATCACAATAAACGCATGAAGATTGTGATTTTCTCCCACCATGCCTGATTTCCCCTAATAACATGCCCTTACATTTGCAGGTAAACACAGTCTGCGGGGCGGTGAGATGAGTTTCCACGCCGGTTCTGCTCCGATGGCGCCTCCCACCCGATCGCATCCTGATGCCATCTCCTCAGAAGCCTGAAATTTTAAACAGCTCCTATCTTTGAGGAGCGTGGCTTTCATTCTTTTGACACATCACAGTGGCTGAGTCTCTGAGGAGATTGATGATGGCAACGTGTACTGCTGTGTTCCTGTCTTGTGTTGTCTAAACTGTGTGAAGAAAAAGCCCACAAGCGTGAATTGCAATCATTTCTGCTCCAATCGCCGCAGCCTGATCTGCATATAAGCGGCGTCTACTTTAACCTCGCATACTGCCCAAAGCTGAATCCACCATCAGCCCAAACACATTCCCAGTGGGCTGCTACTCCCTCAGTGCTCAGGCACTGTGCTTCAGCCATAATGTGAACAAAACAAAGATTTCTCTGAATCATCATAATGGAGAATAAGGTTGACAGAGGCTAATGCAATTTTATGATCCAAACAGCTGCACGGTTGGGATACAGACAAACGAGGCGGGGTCGCTGATTAGAGTGCTTCTGAGTGAAAATGACAGTAAAAACAGGTGGAACAGTCCGCGTCTGTGTCAACCGCTTTTGTAGCACCGTCTGATTCAGACAGTGACGCTTCTCTTTGCCCTTTGCCACAGATGGGAAACGGAGCCACTCGTATTTCTCCCCCCCACCCCCCACCCCTTCCCCGAGCCGAGCCGTTTCAGCGCTGCCCTTAAATAACACGCTGCTTCACTTCAGCTGTGGTCAGGGAGACATCACACCAGACAGAGCCACCAGTTTCCCCGCAGACAAATCTGTCAAACACGGAGGGCCTGTCACCAGACATGTGTTAAGTGGACCGACGCAAAAGAAATCCTCGCCCCCACCCCCCACCCCCCCTCTGCTCGGTCCAACTCGGCAAATCATTATTCAGACTGAATCACACCTCAGTGATCCGAGCCTCGGATCCGCGCACTAAGCGTCCCGATAACTCAGTGAGTTGGAGAGATTCCCTCGCTGCCTGCTTCCCCGACAACTTCTTTGGAGGATCCCTCAAAAATTTAAACGGGTCGTGTGCAAGGAAAAATCCAGACATCTCTTACTGGGGCGAGACACCAGTTGTATGGAGATAAATCAGGAGTGACAGAAACATCTCTCTCTCCTGGACCCCAGATTAGGGATCACTGATTATAACGACTAAGCAGCAGTAAAGTTTTATATTTATTCAGATATTTTTACATACAGAAATGGAATCTGTGAACTGCGATTAAAGCAAGCAGACTGACTGACATTAATTATCCAAATACGTTACTCATTATGTGCATGGACGCAACTTGACTCAGAAATGGTTAAAAGCTGGTTGCTGCAAACCTGGCCCTCCCTCCTTCCTGTCAGTTTCCATATAAACAACACTTTGAACCCATTAAGAAGAGTACATGATGTGTGCTTGTTACAGTTTTTGTACATATCGGATAAGGGTTCATCGACCTTGACAAGAGTGTCCCAGAGAGGGCTCCAGCAACTCGGGCTGCAGTGATAAAACCAGACCCAGAGACCTCGGGTTGACCTCTGTCCAGAACCAAGTGACGGAGGACTCATAGTGTCCTGTGAGGGACTCACTGCTCTGTCAGTAAGTGACACACTGCAATTTCTTCTGCTTGTCTTTTTGTTTCTTTTGGTGGTTTGCTTCCTTTTGGAGGCAACATTGAGAGGGAAATTATTCTATATAAACAGCAGTGTATGCTTGGAGTGTCAAACAAATTATTTTGGGGATTAGGAAGTCAGACGCCCGGAGAAAGCCGAGGTCGCCAGGTAATTTAAGGACGTGCAGACAGCTGGGGCGTTTTAGACTGTATGTCCTGGCTGAATTAAATGGAAGACAAACTGACTAAAGCTATCCTGGGGGGGAGCTGGGGAAACAAGACTGATAGCTGAATTTGTTTCTTTCTCACTTGCATGTGGGACTAAAGTGTGACCCGGACCAGAGCACGATTGCAGATGTGCCGTGCTGCTGACTGAAGGTCTAACAGCTGTTCAGAAGGCCATTTGTTCACCTGCAGGAAGGGCTCTGTTTCATACAGCTTTCTGGTCTCTTATTCCTTTTTCTCTTATCATTACAGTCAATATTTTCATCGTCGCACTCCAAAGAAAAAGTGAGGAATCCTTTCAAGTTTTGACAAAAGCTATGATGACATTCAGGCTGAAGAAAAAAGTAATAAATCTAGTTTATTTAAACGTTTCCAACACTGTTTGACTTAAACTACCTAGAAGGGGATGATTGTACTCAACTTCTTTAGGATATGGCTACATCGGTATAGAGTCGGAGACATAAAATGATTCGGGGGGATTAAGAAATTAGACGCCTGAAGGAAGCTAAGCTATTCAATGCATTTAAATAAGAGGGATTTTTAGACTATATGTCATGCACATGACAGGCTTAGAACAGTTACTTGAAGGAAGAGCCGGGAAACTGAACTGTAACCCGTGGCTGTGAACGTCTCACTCCTCCTCTGCTTCTTCCTTTGCTCCCCCCCCCCCTCCCTCCTAAGCGGTATGTCGGCACTGCGCATCAGTAGGCAGAGCACGCGAGGCGCACATGGCAAAGTCAAAGTGAGTCTTCATTCCCACGGAGCACATGCACATCACGCCACATCCACAGCATGACCCGCACATTAAACACCAGAGCGCCCGTTATTAAGCCCAGGCCTGAAACTTGGCTCGCGTTTCATGCTAGGCTGAGTGCGAGGCGCGCGAACGCTCGCCCCGTGCCTCGCACGGCGCCTGCGCGGGGACGGGGAACGAGTGTTCGCCGCACGCCTCGGCTGACTGATAATGTCTGCTGCGAGCCCGACCTACGCCGGATCCTCCCCGGCAAATCGCCGCGCCGACACCCCGTCGCTTCGGAATAAAGAAAAAAAAAAAAAAAAAAAACCCAGCAAAAAAGAGCGTGTAAATTTCAATAATGTGTCGCTTTTGAACGATTGGGAATGAAATTATTCAGTGCCTGCAGTCTTTCACAGCGCTCCTTTATTATGCATCTGCAAAGCTATTTATCCCTTATTGCTTTCTAATAGGGCAACATATCCTGGGTCACATTTTCAGACAGCTCACCCAAAAAAAAAAGAAATCATCTTTGTGAATTAGCAGAGACAAGGCGATGCAATTTGCGGGTGCTAAATTGTTTAAATATGCATATGATGTCCTGTCTGCCGTGTGAAGCTTGCCCTTCCGCTACATGAATTATAAATACAATGGACCTCATGCTAGTGTGAAAAATGAAGCACTTAGATGACTGTTAGTTGGAGGGTTCGGGGGCGCCATATGGCTTCATATCGACTTTCAGCCCGTGTTGTGTGTAAACTGATGGACAAAAGGATAAACTCAAGCTGTCTCTGGGAGATGAATAAAAAGGCCCATCAGAAACGTGTCCTTAAGCTATCGCTTTTCAGTATTGGGGAATTTCTCTGGCCGAGAGACCCCGGCAAAGGTTACACACGCCTGGCTCACCCGGCCGAGGATCAGAGGATCTACTTCTAAAGCCGCATTGTTTATCGTGGAGAGAAATCCGCTATGAAACACGGCGAAAGGCTTCGCCCTCCATCACTGTCTCCAAGCGAGTAATGAATGTTTGGATTCTGACCATGCGAGAAAGAGGTTGGACTCGCCAAAAAAAAAGCCGCCTGTGACTAAAGAAAACTCGGTTGGTATGTATTTATTCCAACTCGGCAGCTTTGGAGGTCAGCCTGTGAAAGTGAGACACATCCGGTGTATCTGTAAATCTGGGCTGAAAGAACCGGGCTTAGGTGCTGCTTGTCATGGACCGTCAAGTGATACACGTATATCCCCAGAGTCCCCGGACCGAGTACATCGATCAGGTTTTCGTTCTCAGAAGAAATAAGAAGCGACCGGGCAAGAAGCCTCAGAAATTAAAAAAATAAAAGAATCCCTCTGCCCCTCGGCCCTCTGGCTCTCCATGCTGAGTCAATGAATCACCGAAACGCACAAATTTCAGCAGCTAATTTCATTCCCCCCAAACAAATCCCTCTGAAGGTCGAAGGGGTGGAAAAAAAAAAAGGAGGAGAGAAAGAGTCTCTCGTGCATCAACTTCATCTCCGTTTTTGTCATCTCTGCAGTGGTTACCATGCAAATAACACACTCTGCTGGGTTATTGATTGGTTCCGCGGATGCAAGCAGCAGGTTTAAATGGAAATGCTTCGTCTACATGGAGAGAGATGTAATATGAACTGATGAGCTGCAGTTCACATGGAAACGAAGCCCATTTAACGCGTCCTCACTGGGACGACTGTGTTACAACACACAAATCTTGGAACAGAAGGAAATTAATAGTTGACTGAGTGATGCGGCTAAACTCAGGCAGTAAAACTGATTGAAAACCGCCGAATGCATGGAGGTTTAACGACCCTTTCAGTGTGTGCTTACCTAAATCCAGCAAAGGAGGAGTATTTTTGATTAAAATGGGGCGAGAGACACAAAGAAAAAGGCAGTAACATCCTCAGCACATTTGCTCCTATTTAAATGTCCTCGGGATCTTGCACAGCAGGTGAAGGAACAGAACGATCAAACTTGCTATTTTTGTCCCCAAACGCCCGGGACTGAACAAATAGACAGCGAAGCCAAGTGGCTGATTATTCAATCTTGCGATGTACCTCCAGAATTCATCATAATGGCCCCCCCGTCCACTGAACACGGGGGGGCCCGTTTAGTAATTAAAGGACAGTCGCCAGATTTCCATCTTTGCGGGGACCTCAAACAAAAGCGCCCGTCCGACGTCAGCTGTATGTTCTGGCCACGGATGGGGATTACAACATCCAGGACTTGGATTACTGGAATCCAAACCAGCGCACAATGCAGTGGAAAAACATTTACAGGCAGGATTATGGGAGGGGACGGGAGAAAGGACTGGAAATGGATGTATGAGGAGGAGTAACAAGGGGTTTATTTACACTGTCCTCTTCATTAGAATAAATATAGAGCACTTTCTCTTGGGATGCGGGATAACAAAGTCCCTTCCCTCGCTCTCCTCAGAGGGATGGCTTCCTGCGAGCACTGCGCTGGAAATAACTCCTCAGTCCTCAGGTGAGAGCCCTCGGGGACACATCCACAGGAAGTGTGCCGTGATCACACCCAGCTCATCTCCAAATACTTCATCTGAGAAGTTGACTTCTCGAGGAAGGCACAAAAAAAAGAAGAAAAAAAAAAAAGGAGCGCCTGGCAAAGTAGCGCTCTAAAGTTTCTCCCGCGGCGTGCGAGCCGCGCCCCGGTGGGACGCGGCAGCGGGACTCGGAGAACCGGGGGGAGGGGGGGGGATTTATTCGAGTTGGACGCGGCGAGCCCGGCGTGCTCTGGAAAATCTGCGGCAGGTTCAAAGTTTAGGCAAAGATATAAAAGTTTTGTCTGTTCCGCGCTCCCGTTTTATGTCCGGGCTGACGTGCATCTATTTAGTTAAAAGCTCAAGAAAAGGCTGGGGCCATTTTTCAAAAATTGATGACGGCCTTGCATAAATTATGCAAACTTTTGTCCTTGTGCCAAGCAGTGCATCTACTGAATAATAATTACGAAAGGGACTTGGGGATATGAGTATGCAGAATAATGAAACACATGCCAATGTCCCCTGTCTTCTGTGCCCAAATCAAGAATAGGAGGGGGGGTGGAACAGAAAGACACAACTATCACAACAGTTGACATAACTTTTGATTCCCTCCTCTTTTATATTTATGCGACCGGCTCTGCAGTTCAACAGCTGAACTTTCCCCAACATTTCAAGCCACGACTGTGACATTTCTAACATCGTCTGTACGATTGGCACCAATTAAATCTCTGGCCTGGCATGTAAATTAACAGTCAGCTGCTTTACTGTCATGTTAAGTGGCTCGGATCGCTGTTGGACATTTATAAGAATTCCATGTCATTTCCTTTTCCTTTTTTTTTTTCTCCCCTCCGTGGATGCTGGGGTTTGATATGTCCATGAATAAGGCTGTTAAAGGTTCACACTGTGAACGCCTGAGCTCAGCTGGATTTTATATGCTACAATGAATGGAAATAGCAGAAATTGTGTTTTTTTTCATCGACATGAAAGGACAACTGAACATGTGGTTTTGAGGAAATTAGCAGCGAAATATGATGGCTTTTAAAAAGAAAGGAAAGACTATTTATAAATGTATGCCCTTGCCATTAATGGGGTGCTTTTTCCCCCTCTTTTTCCACAGATCATAAGAGACTTTGATGTAAAATCTTCAGGAAGATCGAGCGCGAAGGAGATACCGAGGCTAAATCAAACCCCTGGCATGAACAAAGGAACAGAAGGAGAGTTGTTGGTGATTTGATATGCAAATGCAATTACCTTATTTGCTAATCTGGTGTCTCTCCCTTTGGCAAGACAGAGGTGTCCAATTTCAGGTGAATTCTATCCTGGTTTTTGGACCCGATAATCGAGAGCAGTGTGCTGCAGCTTCATTAGTGAGACTGCATCCTTCTTTTTTTAAAGCATCTTTTTTGAATGTCTGATCTTGAAAAGAGATTCTGTCCTTCGAATATCACAAAGTTTACTTTTCAGAACAGAAACATTTACTGATATAATATTTAGAGCTTCGTATAAAGTAAATAAGACTCCAGAGAGTTCGACTGAGCAAAAAAAGAGGCTGATTTGCCTGATTTGTGACTGGTTCAGACGACTGTGCCTTTGAAAAGTCGCAGTTTTGTCGTTTCTGGGATAAACCGTTTTGTCATTCAAACCGTCGCTTTGTTAAGATTTAAAGGGACAAATCAAGGCAAACTATTCAAGATTAATTACAAATTGTGAAGCTTCATTAAATGGCAGATTGGACTCACTGAGCTCGAGCGTGTCTCCCGTTCAGATGGGAATCGACAGCTTCCGCCATGCAAACTTGTCTCGGCTCGACTCCGCCGCGTCCCTCTGGCGCGTCATCTTTGCAAGTCATGACAGCGTCATTGAGACAACATCTCAGGAGGACAAACAACACGGATGTCGCTCCAGGTCTGCGAGGGGTTAATAAGGACCCTCCCAGGTGGTCTTTGGTCGGTGCCTTGTTAATACATGTGATAAATGCACTTTTGGTGGGAATACATTCCCTCCTCGCTCCTCTCATTGACTCCCAAATTAGTTTGCTGAATGAATTAGTATGCGTGTTTTGTGAAGAGCATATTGTTAGTGTCCTTTGTTTAATTCCACTGGCGATCTGTTTCATAGTGGAGATGGAAGGAGGAGGGATGGGAGGAGGAGGAGGGGGGGGTTGATTGATTTATGGAAATTCCCTCTCTCCCGATGACATTTGTCAGGCTGTTATATCAATAGCAATCCTGACAGAAACAATGAGCACTTCAACATCACAGAAAGAGCCTAAATAATTAAGAAACACAAGGCAGCGCCACACATGGGGAGATTTAATTACGGGGGGGAAAAAAGCTTTCACTGTGCGTTTACATGTCAGGAGTTTAACACATGACTCCCCCCACCACCCACCCTCCCGTCTTAGTTCTTCAAAAAAACATGCGAGCACAAAGTGAAGAGAGATTGACGTAGTTAAATACACTCGCGCTCGGCCGTGCACGCGCACACGCGCCATCCTGCACACATCTGCTCGTCAGCGGAGCCTGTTGGAAACTGTCACATGCCTGGCAGGTTCTGTAACTTGAGCAGATGGCGCAGCACAATTAGGCCCACCAAATCTTTCAATCAATCTCTGAGTACGCCGTATGAAGGATCTGGTCCTGGGCTGGCTGTTGCTGTTGAACCGCCGCGCTTGTCCTCTCTGTAATCCCGCCCAACCTTCACGAGTCGCCTCAGTTCCTCCAGACTGGAGTCTGCTCTTACATCTTCCAACAGGGGGATTTTCTTCCCCGTAAACAGCGTCGTTAATATTCAACTTCTTTATCCTCACACACCTTTTCCTCACTCGCTACTTCCAAAGTCCCCTCTTGATGTCTCATGCAACGGTTCCTAAACGTACCCCTCCCACAGGCCTCCCTCTTGGCTTGTTTTAACCACTGGCCTGAATGCAAGAGTGTACTGCAGACAATAAGGGAGCGCAAGTGTTTCATTCACACCCAATTACTGTGAAAGGAATTTTTCTGGCCAGAAACTCACAGAGGAGCACAATGAGAGTGTCAGCGAGAGGAACAAGATATCCCCGGCGTTTCGCGTTCGGTCCCATGTTCCACGCACAAAAGAGGAGAAAAGCGATCTGGTGTATCCGACACCGGCGAGGGGGCCATTAGCCGGAGCTGGTTAAATAAGGATGCCTCTAACCGAGGTGCTAACAGAGACGGGAAACATCTGCTGCTCGGGCCGGGATCCTCGTCCGCCCCGAGGACTCTGTCCTCTGAGCGGCGGCCTGCTTCCTCCAAGACGGAGTCTCCGACTCACACCGAGAGCGCGACAAAGGCACAATTAAAGACACACCAGGCCAAGCTCGCAAACAATCAGTGCCTTGGTTACAGGGAGGAATTCAATATGCAGCGGAACAGATAGAAGGGAGATAAGAGGCGGGAAATGTGCAGCATCACTGTTGTGCTCGTCCTGGGCGGGGTGGGACACAAACTTGCTCGACTACTTTCCCCCACCGCCGCGCGGAAGGAAATATGACATATCGCCATTTCCAGCAGATGCGAGCCAAACACCTCACTCAAGGCTGGGCCAGACGCCACCCTTTGGACTGCCAATCCCACTGTTGTATTTCCCCCACCTGTGACGGGAAGATGATTCACTGGGCCTGCCAGACTGCATCGAGGGACTGTGTGTACTGGGGCGTAGTCGCTGCCAGCACAGACAGTGAGGAAGTAAGGTGGGGAGGGGGAAAGAGAAGGGGGGGGCGGGGGGGAGCAGTGTGACCTGCGAGCATGGTTGATAAAATAATGCGGCCTCCGAGCAGATGTATGATTCTCTACCTACTCGGGGTGCAACAATTCACCAATTCGAATCAAGGCATCGAGCCAAATGATTATGATATGGCAGACGGGAGCAAATCTGGGTCTTATACACAGGGAGAATGGAATAAAAATCACTGTCACCCCACATGAACACACCAGCTGCACCAGAGAAGCAATATGAGAATTAGAGGTTAAATTGGATTTTTTTTCCCCTCTCTCTGTCTTTTTTTTTTGTGTAAAGCGTGCATGTATATGCAATTTTTAGGGGCTGTATTTTTAGCTGTGGAACCCACGCTCCACCTGTGCTGCATCCCACTGCTGAATACACAAACAGCAGCGTGAAGCAGCTTTGTTTTCGTCTCTACAAATGGAAGCTAGTCAGGCAACACCAGGTTTTCACCAGGTTTTTCCCCCCCCAACTAACATACACAATGAGTGTAAAGGGCCAGAGCAGGGGCGGGGCTAATGATGGGGCTCACCCTAACCCAGGGACTTCTGGCCCTGTTGATAGAGTATTTATTTAAGATACAAATAATCTACCTTTACTTCTTGGCAAAACTTGCAAGAATTTCATTTGTATCTGTTATCTATTACACAGACTCGGATGGACTGTGTGAAACCGAGTAAGAAAAAAGCCTTTTCTCTTTTTAGAACAGTTCACAGCAAATAATGTACAATGTTCCTGTATATTATCCCTGCTGGGATAATGTTTAATATAATTAAACGCTGCCACTAAACAGTGAGCCAAACCTGAAAGAATCATCAAATTATTAAAAAGTGAGGTGAATTAAATTAGTTCCCAAAGTACTTCTTTGACAGTGACAGGAATTATATTAAATTTAATCTGTGTTTAATAAATTCCAGTGTATCTCTAACTATAATATGCCGTAGATTACACGTCAAAGACGAATCCAATTTATTCAGCTGAGCTCCTCTTCTCTGTGAATGGATGTGAAAAATAATATTTCCACGGAGAAAGACGGTGAGAGGGAAAATACAATTATAAAGGCCACCGGAGTTCATGCGTCTTAATGCAATGACTTGGGCACACGCTCCTCACCATTTCCAGGTGTTCATTATTCTTCCCGTGGATAACATCCTGAGGGTCGTGCCACCTTCTAATTCCTAATTAACTTCCCGGCACAGGGATCGTGGTCGGATGTGACCTCGGAAGGCCAACAGGACCGTTCGGAGTCTCGGGGGCGCCGCGCTCTCGCTCAGGGTTTGTGACCGCCCGCTTGCTCTTTTAACGTAGTTACTGTACGGCGTGCGACGTGGAGCTGGAAGAACTGGGTCACGCTTTGAGAAAGACAACCTTAAGCTTGCTGGAGGCTACGCTGCTTTCAAGACCCGGCGTAACTGCAAACACCTGTGGACTTAAAGGCAACCCCAGTCAAAGATCTGCTGTCGGATGGTGCTTTTCATGCCAGTTATCAGTCAGCCGGGGAATTGAGAGGAGGGCAAATACAACAAATGAATAATTCCTGACTTCGTGGCTAATCTTTGCTAATGCTGCATACCTATCAGTGGCATGTTTTTACACTGTCTCTGGGATTAGCGGTGTGTACACTCGCAGGCCACATACGTACCGAGGCATTACCGGCACTCGCAGCGAATACAAAAGAGGCCGTGGTGACTAAATGTCTATGTTTGCTTTGGAGAGATCAGGCGTGTCCTCCGTGTTACAACACGGGCCACCTGCAGTCTGGGAAATAGGTTTCTGGGGTGGGGGTAGGTGAGTTGGGGGGGGGTGAATTAGAGGATTCTTAGGAATGAACAAGACAGACATGAGTAACCCGGCCCAATATAGTACTTATCTGAGAGCTTATGTTTCACAAAGGAGGCAGATAAGCTAATGCATGCCAGCACAACGAGGGAATGGAAAGGCAAAGAAAAAAGAAAGGGAAAAAAAGAGGAGAAATTAGGCGGGCGGGTGTGGTGGGTGAGGGGGCCAGGGCGAAGAAAACATACCCAGGTCAAGATCTACAGGAGAGCGGTCAGTTGCGACAGAGGCCGGATGCTTTGACTCGCCGCAGAACAGTTAACCATTGACGAGAGGGACCCGGAGCCTGGGATCCATGTCACTCATGGTTATTCTATTCCGGGGACCATGAAAACAAAGCATAAAGCCATTATTAAGGCCTCCACCTGCCCTGGGCAGTGAATGCAACACTAATCAATGAGAAAGGAAGGTATTGTGGACCCTCTTGGAGGACAGGCGAGTGTTGTGTGTGTGCGCGTGCGTGCGTGTGCATATGTGTGTGCAGATGTGCATGGATGTGTAGCTGTGTGTGTATGCACGCGCGCGCGTGTGTGTGTGTGCGTGTGTGTGTGTGTGTGTGTGTGTGTGTGTGTGTGTGTGTGTGTGTGTGTGTTGTATGTATAAGATTATCCTGTCTCCTAGTGTTCTCCTTCAGGTAGGTGGTCTGGAGTGTGGACAAGCATCCTGTCCACGTTAATAACTGCTCACATTGCAATGAAGGACGGAAAAGTTCCACACCGTCAGTCAAGCTCACATCCGAGCACAGTTCCTTCAAGTTAGCAATTATTAACTTTATTAACTTGAAGCTGAGCGGGTGTAATGTATTTACTCTGACTGGGTGAAAGGCTTTGAAAGGTTGGACAAAAGACAGAGGCACATTTCGTGGGAGTTACATCCTCATTTCTAAAGGCAGAGCTCACACGAGTCCTTCTCGAGTGTGGATCTTAGTGATTCTAAGTCATTCCAGTTGCATTAGCTCATTTTGTCATTTCAACCACTGCACATCAGCTTTTTTCCTGGTCCAATGTCTCTTACAACTGGAGAAAAACGATGTAACTTTGAACAAATTTCGTTAAAACGATGGAAATTTTGGAAGAATGGAGATAAACATTTCTCAAGTACAGGATCCATCTCCAAAGATCCCACTTTAAAGATGTGACTCTTGCTTATTTGATCAAGTTTGGTCTATAGAAGGTGCTACAGTCAACAGTCAGGAAACAAACCAAATTGACTTGACTCCCACTTAATCATTCTACTTCAAAATCAATTTTCTGTTCACTCTTTTCCTTCTAAATCTGTGAATAACAGGGGAAAAGAAAACACACTTCACCTATTTGGGGAAAAAAAAAAAACCTCTACCTATTGGAGAATTTCTCCCAGCTTGTCAGTTTGTGTCGACAACAAACCGAACCTTGAGCACTTCTTCTCTATGAATCAGAGCGAACGTGGCACTCAACACAATGGGGTTTCAGTGAAGGCAAAATAATTACCTAAACACCGTGCGACAGGGAAGGTGGATTCATTCTGCCCGTTGGGGGGAGAAAGTGTTGACAGCGTTGCGGTAGACGGCGAAATGGAAGCAGGAGTAATGAGAGGGACGCAGAAAGGCGCAGTGCACGGTTTCCATCACCAGAGAGACACAACATATTTCTTTAAAAGACAAAGTGTTAAGTTAGGCTACTCCGCACACTGTCAATAGTGACGTTCATCATCGGCCCAGCCGCGGTCTATATATTGATTAAACCATCCATCACTTAAACTCTACAAGACATTATTTCTAATTAAAAAGTAAGCCATAAATTGTGGCCTTTATTGCCGAGCTGGGGCCGTAAATAAAATCAAGGGGAGGGCAGAAACAGATTGCTGCCCCGATCCCCGGTTTAGAGGCACCGTAAAAAGGACAGACGAGCGAGATGGCACCTTTGGGAACCCCGTGCACCGCCGGCAGCCCTGACAGGAGGGAGGTGCTCTGCCCCGTCCCAGATAAACAGATGCAAATCAATAATTTCTCCGCTTGTGTTTTTATAAGACAGGTGCTTCCGCTCGGTGGGGCTAAAGGAGCGGGCGATGCATATGGAGGACAAATATGTAGATTCAATTTCCATAAACCACTCGGGAATATGTTAAAAAAAAAAAAATGAAAAAGAAAATGGGAGACGGCGTTGGATGTACTTGAAGATGATGTATAATCATAGGAGGTCGTGAAAGTGTACGACTCGCTCTGTCACACAACTGGGCTGGCTGGTGGGCTGTCAGTGACAACAAGCCCCAATTATCTATCAGTGTCTCCGCTTCCTTCTGCTAAACAACACTTTTTCTGCCAAATATGCGAGCGCGAGGATATTATTTAATGATCCCCGTTGATAAAGAGGCCATTAGTACACCTAGGACGCAGCCAGAGCTCTGATGTTGGACGGGCGACGCTGCAGACGGCGCTCTCAGTCATAACAGAGGACACTTCACATTTGACAACTTCTGATTACCTCAGCGTGTACCGCCAGTTGTCAAGCGGTGAACTCCGCTGACAGCCAGTCGCAGAGTGGCAGCGTGTTGGTTATTTTTTTTGACGGGCACAGAAGGACGTCTGATTTCACAGGTAGTCGCAGAAGGGTGGGAGGAAATGGGGGATGAAGAAAAGGCACGTCATAGCCTCCGCTGCCAACAAAGAGAACGCATGTGCAATCATTATTCATCTGTCATCCTCCCTCACTCCCGGGAGGATCTCTTTTTTTCCTTCTTCTTCTTGCCTGCCAAAGCATGTGAAGCTATGAGGAAGGACCACACAAGCACATTCTCACTGCGGTTTGATGTTGAGGGGGGGGAAAAAAGGGCCGGAGGAATCTTATTTGGTAACTGATCGCCACACCAGGTCTTGCCAAAAGTGAAAGAAGTGGCCGAGGTCTCGGTGAGAGACGGCACGGGGAAAATCGCCCTCTGGGGGGGGAGCGGGAACTAATGAGTGAGCTAAAAAGGACAAGATGGAGTGATCCTCTATAAAAAGACCAGCAGTAATCTCCTCGTCTCCCTCGCCTCTCCCCTTAATGTCCTAAGAGATCCTGGCTCCTTCGTAAAGCTCGCCGCCTGCGCACATCAAACAGGGCTGATTAGAGCTGCACACCTTGCTGGAGCTGAAGCTTTTGGACAGGGTGCAGCAGAAGTTCAAGAGAGGGGGCAACAAAACCAAAGAGGGAGAAAACTGCTTCCCAGTTAGCCAGCGTCTTCCTTCATCACATAAATCAGAGCAGCTCTCGCTGCATCAGCAGATACTGACAACAGGATCCACTTACCATATCTGTCACTTGGCTCTCTGAAGTCCAAAAAAAACACTGGTGTCCTTTTAATCAGGGCCATCGTTGCTGAGGATTCTAACATGGCACCGGATTAAATCCTTTCCGACCCCAGAGGTGCGAGGAGCGCTTGAATCTAATCGGCATCAACAGATCGTCCTGTTCGTTTACATTAGCATGAATGGTCACAGTTGGAAGAGGGGGCTGGGGCATGGATGGGCGCAGCGGGGTGGGCAGGAAAAAGGACCGGATGGCAAAAAGATGGAGAGAATCCACCAAGCTGCTCTGTGAGTTCCCTGTCAAGGGTGTTGTTTTATTAAGACACCAAAACTGTCAGGGCAGGTATCAGGAGAGCAGCCAGGCACATGACAAGATACTTTCACTAACATCCCAGAAACCCCTTTTTCCATACTGAAAGAGCAGAAATAGCTCCATCCAAATGTTCTCTCTGTCAGACTTGGGGCGGGCACCGGTGCTGAAGAGGCTCTTACCTCCACCAATCAAGACAAGCGAAACGTTCACCTCCGTGGCCCGATGGGGACCGAGGAGGCGGGTTGTGACAGGCAATAACAATGCAGGGCCGAGTGAGTGGGAGATAAACTCGGACGAAACATATTCCAGCAGAAATCACTCTGAGGAGACTGACGGTAAAGGAGCAAGCCGAACCGACTGGGAAATCCGTGCATTCATTGTCTGGATAAGCGAGAGGATGCACAGGCTACGGGCACCAAATATGATAACGCAGTGTCGGGTTGTTTGTCGAGGAATATTCCTCTGACGTCGGAGTATTTCTGCCACTTGGTGCAACGTTAGAATCACGCACATTAAAAAAGTCATCGCCTTTCACTAATCTGAGCTTTATCAGCCACACAAAAGAATGAGGTCAATTTTTCTGCAGATCTATCACAGAGTTGCCATGTTGCCTGTTGTAATGGGAACACTGTCAGCCATGGAAGGTTCCCCAAATAGGAACTTTTCCCCTTCCCTGAATTTCTAATAAACAAACTGCCAGAAAAGCTTCATATTTATTGAACAGACGTGCAAGAAAGTCAATTATCTTCTCTCTCATGGTGCGATATGAAAAAGAAAAGGATTTATTTTGTTTAAAGTTGAAAGATTTCTTCAACCTTTTTTTTTTCTTAATTTCTCCACAAGCTGTAACTTGTCTATTGATTTGCACATCTGTGTCAAAGTGTGAATATTTGCTAATATTCCTTGGTGGGATCAACAATTTTGCGCGGTTTACAGATGCACACATGCATGCAGAAATTACAGTCGGAAGAAAACACCCCGCTTTAATCACGATAATGCAGTTCAATAGAGCAACTGAAAACATGAATATTGTATCGGAAGGGGTGGAGGGGGTGGACACGCACAGCGTCTCAGCAAACATCACATTAAGCGCACGCGGCACAATGTGCGCACACACTCACATGCTCAATCAGCATGGACAAAGCGCACAAATAAGCATAGCTCTGAGAAAACATAAACAGCACTGAATAATTAAGGTTACAGCTGCTTTAAGTTCCCACACAAACAAAGGAAAACATGGGGGCCGTGTGAGGCGCAGCAGCACAGGTCGGAATTGATTTTCTGAAAAGCACACAGCCGTGCACATGACTCAGGTCATTTGTAATGATTTGAGGAGCACATACAGTCATGTATGTGAATCCTCTGAAGGTTAAAATCAATGATATTAAAAACGGAAGGTAAATATAGTCTATTAACATAATGAGCATTCCCGGCTCCCCGCACACAAGGACAAACAACCATCAACACGTCTGTGCAAATACATTTTTCAGCGGGTTGCCGTTGTCAACAGATTTGTCATTATCAGCCACGCTCTCCATGAAGCAGTGTGTGCCTTTGAGGTAATGTGGTCATTTAGAGGGTTTTCGACGCTTCGCTCGGTATCCTTGAGCCAGCCTGTTTGGGGGCCGGCCGTGGTCACCCAAGTAACAGGACACGACAACAAAGACGCGCAAAGTCAACTACCCCTGGACGGGATTCAAATTGGAGAAACACTGCTGACATCGGCCAAGGCCAATTCGCTCCCTCCTCCATTCAAATGACCTGTTTTGCATCACTTCCAGAAGTCCGGCCAGGATCCCACTGTGAAAACAAACGGCCGGGCTTTAAGATAACAGAACCAAAAACTTGGCACGCCTTCTGTCATCCCAGCCCATTATGGGCAGACCAACCTGAATGGCTGGTGCCATGAAAAAACCAAATGCAAAGCGTCGTTGACTGCACGCTCGTCGGCAAGGCACAAAGGGAGCTCTGAAGTTCAACAAAATTTTAGTGAAAAAATTAAATGTGTGAGAATATGATGCTCAGCCCCCCCTCCCAAAAAAAAAAAATGGCGTCCATGAAACAGATTAAGTTTAATTCAAAGTGACCACAAATTAGGCGAAAGAAGGTACATCAAATGAAGGTCGTAATTCCCTGTCGGAGTGCATTAGGATATTTATCATCAGAGCGACCCCCGGCTTTTAATTCCTTTGACATCTTTCAGCACTAATACAGTATCTGATTTCTGAGAAGGACCAGTACACGGTCACACAGCGTGACATCTGAAGGGAAGCAGCGGGTATGAAGGAAAAGTCGCCCAAACGCGTTTCTACCCAGAATAAAGACCAGGGCCGTGATGTCTGCGCCAGATTCCCCCCCCCCCCCCCCCCCCCCCTATCTGCAAAGCACAAGCCAGCGGCACGCACCACAACCGCCTGCTGCTCCCAATGTTATTCAAATGACAGCACGATTCCATTTTCACCTTGCAACTAACGTGATCATTACTCCTGTGTCAGCAACATTTACTGTCCTCTGCTTTGAGCCGGATATGCCAGCAAACTGGCAAATTAATTCTAAAAATGGGATTATCCTGAAATAAATGTGTGTGCGTGTGTGTGTGTGCGTGCGTGCAGTCGCTGAGATTGAGCTCAGACACTGCTGCCAATTATTCTCCCCAGAAAAACTCCCATGCCAGCAAGTCTCGTGAAGCAGCCGCATGGAGAGAACGAGGCCCTGTGGTCTTATCAAGAAAGGTGATGTGACACATTCTCCGGCGGAGCCACTTTCTACGCCCTGATCTTGTTGAATACGACGTCGTAAAGTAGCATAAAAACATCAACGGGGGCTCCGATAGCAATGTAAACAGTGTATGAACCAAAGGGGAGAGAGAGAGGAAAAAAAACGCACTGCTGAGAAGGAAGTTGTTAGAGGGGGAGGAGAGGTGGGGCGGAGTGTATTGAGTCAGATGGAGGGGAAATGGGCTAGATGGATGTTGCCAGTTGAGCTTGTGTGTGTGTGTGTGTGTGTGTGTGTGTGTGTGTGTGTGTGTGTGTGTGTGTGTGTGTGTGTGTGTGTG
>JAUESF010000057.1:4363209-4383174 GCA_032274765.1 Malacoctenus tetranemus
TGTGTGTGTGTGTGTGTGTGTGTGTGTGTGTGGGTGTGTGTGTGTGTGTGTGTGTGTGTGTGTGTGTGTGTGTGTGTAACAGGGGATCAAAAGGGAGGGTGAGGTGGGGGGACGTCAGCAGGCAAACCTATCATCCACAGAGCCCACCAGTACACTCTGGAGGGCAAACAATCTCCCTAATTGAATTCAATCCAGGCTCGCTGCAGGAGGCACCGAGGCTAGTGGCTCCATTCAGTATGGAGAGGGTGGCTGGAGGTGTGTGTGCGCGCGCGCGTGTGTGTGTGTGTGTTTGTGTGTAGCAGCAGTACAAGGAGGGAGGGGAGGGCAGAGCTTTGGCTGGCATGACAAGTGCAGCAGGGAAAGGGAAAGGAGATAAGTACAAGGAGCAGGGAGCAAACACAAGCTTGCAGGAGACAACAATGACAGACAGGGAGGAGAAGCAGCAGCTCCGAGCGGCAAAGGTTCCACTGGTTTAGGGTTGGAGGGGAGAGGGAGGGGCGAGTGCACGGAGCCAGCTGCGCTTTTTGCATGATTACACTGAAAACATCATTTGCATCTGGGAATGAAATCCAAACACGCTCGGTCGATACGTATGGCTCCTGAGTCAGAAAAAAAAAAAGACAAACAAAAGGGAAAAGAAAAGCCCTGCGTGTTGCTGGTGGCAGAAATTAAAGGCTTACCAGTGCTGTCCCACAGATTTGCATTTGAGGATAAGCACCTATCATGAATCATTTTCATAAACATCCTATTGCGCACACAGAACAAGCCCCGATTGGCCCACACGGGTGCTCTTCATCACTGTGTTACTCCAGCAATGGCACATTTTGTGTACCTAATCAGGGATCTACTGCAAAGAGACACTTTCAAGCCCGTTTATCCGCTCGGGTGCCAACAGAAGCGGCGACAAAATTATACAATACCTCAGTGTGAGAAGGAGTGTTGCTCTCGAGCGCTGCTTGCTTGCAAATCCCGCGTATCACATTCCAGGTAATAAAAGCATGGTCTGTACCTGGAGGGAAACACACGGAGAAGAAGCAGGTTAGGAAACGGAGCGGTGGGAGGGGGGGTAGTGTTGCGTCTGTGAAACGCAGCGCCACTTATTCCCTCAGAATCGCTGACAGCCGACATCATTCAAAAGTTCAGGGGAAGGAACCTTTACGTCTGAGTTCGAGTCACCTTCAGGAGGCCCGCGCGCATTTGCTGTCTTGACACTGATTTACAGGCATAAACCGGAGCTTGTAGAGTTACTGCCGTGGAGTCGGATGCCTTCACTTAACAGCAGAGTTGTAGTTAATGTCTGTCCCAGACTTTTATAATATATGTAGTTAAAACTGTTCAGGAAAGTCATAAAAAGTATTAAGTGAAGGCTTTCCTGGGATCGCGGGCCTGAAAGAAATGGGTCAAACAAATGACCGGAAACTCGGGCCACTAAAGACCAATTAGTTATCGAGTGACAGTATATTTATCTGTAGGCGTTATTGTAACAGTGTATGAGAAAAAATTTCAAAGTTCACAGTGATCTTGACATGAGGTGGACAAAGGCCTGAAACCACCAACATTGGACATGACAACAACTTCTGTCTACTCGCTTTGGTACATCTTCTATGGGAAGTCACACGCTTACATCCGAACCAATCACAAACTACATCGGCCGCGTCCCCCCATGCCTGCTGTTAACCTTCCCGAGCTCATTTTGACCTTGAACCGTCCCCTTTAGCCCCCAAAACACAAAAAAAAACTCCTATCCGAGTCCAAGTGTTCAACATTTGGAGACACTCCAGATGGATGTGGGATAGATTGTGCATTAATGAGAGTGTGATGAGTACACAAGCACCCCCGAAAAACATAAATTATTAGGCCGGTTGCTGGCATTGCTGTCAAAGAATCGAGAAAATTATTACTCATCAGTGTCAAAAGCGCTGCTTTCTCCCAGCCACATCTCACAAACACTCTTTATTTTTGCTCTCTTCTGGGTCGACCATTATTAAGAGGCATCTTCATAAATTTTTCAGCTGTTGTCTGGTTCCCACACTGGTGCTACAGCCCGATTGCCGCTGTATGAAGTGCTATTCAGGTCACATCAGCTTTTAATGGCTGATTTATTAGGGCTCAACAGGGGCTTGGTGATGGGCTGCAGGACAAAGAGCCTGTTTTAAACTGCATTAACACTCTGTAGTAAATATCCCATACGACATTAGCATTTTGATGACTGCCTCCCCCAGTCACCTTTCGCACCGGCCCGGTTTTTTTTCTCCCCCCCATCCTCGCGCCCATTTTGCTTCCCTTCGCTGGCTCTTTGCCTCCATATCAATCTATCTTTTGTGCGTGTCACATTCACTCACTCGCTCGCTCTTCAGCCTTCCCATCTCTCCAATTGTTCCACTTTTAGACACTTTGAACACACACTTTTTACTGGCATCATCGTGCACGGGGGAATGCGCTGGAATTTATTACACCTGAATTAATGAACTACATGTGCACATAAACTCAAATTGCCGTCATTGATATTGAAAAAGAGTGTTTCTTCATCACCTTTATGGCTTAAGAATGAGAACTCACCTCACTCCCCTTTACTATTGTGATGCAAACTATCCTTACATGATTTCTAATTAAGTCTCACATGCAATCATAAAATTGATGAGTCCCAAAGCTTGTGTAATTGAGGTGTCCAAAACAGGGGATGGTCTTGAATAATGAGAGAAAATTCAAAAAAAAAGAAAGGATTAATCAGTGGCGCTGCGCTTATAATGCAGATGAGGTCGATATTGGTTCAGACGGGGAAAAAAGCCAACTCTTAATTTCCATCACATGGCGGCTGTGGCTCAGCTAGGACAGTGGTTCGATGCCCTGTTTGCCCTCTCCATGAGTTTTTCCTCGTGCAAGACACCAAACCTCAAGCTGCTCCCATTGGGAACCAGCAAAACACATGATACAGTGGATATAACCACAATTGAAGGAAGGAAAGATTCTCGAATTATGCAGTGAACATAAAGTAGTGTTTTACTTCTTAGTTTGTGCAGCGATGCTCCTCATAAAGGAGGAGGGAGGGAAAAAATAAAAAAAGACTAATTTTGTTGCCAATTTTCACAAACATCATCTGGGAAACAATGGCCCTGACGGTCTTGGCTCGGAAACAAGTGCCGGGGCCGCGCTTCATCAAATCTGCTGTTCATTATGTTTGATCAAGTTTGAGACTTTGGCAGAGAAAGCAGATGCTGAAGGTCAACGCGGCTCAACCGCTCCAACCAGCTTGGTCACCGGAGCATCTGCCAGTCATTTAGCGAGCCTGGGAGTGTTTGGACAGGAACACAATCGCGCCATATTGCGACGATCCCGACCGCAAACTGTTGCACTGAAGGAAAAAAAAGTCCCGGTTCACCGACGACAGATGATTAAACTCATATTCACAGTGAAATAGGGCGTAGCTGGCTTTTATTACATACTTCCACCGGCTCTGTTTTTTTGCTCAGCCTAATTTGCGGTAATGATCACCATTGTGCAAATCTTTAATTTCACACATTTACCTCCGTTAAAGCCCACCGCTCCTCTCCCTGGTCCTCCTCACTGAGCAGAGACGGCATCGGAGCCAAATTTCCCTGCTCCCTTATAATCATCGGTGTTAAAGCACTGGCAGTGGTCGGGAACGGAGGCTTCCAAAATATCTTCAAAGACTTTTGGACCAGAGAAAATATACGCCAGGCAGTTCCCGGCACCCAAGGCAATCTCGCACCATTACTACAAGGATGTTCATTCCAAAGATACGCGGACGGCATTGAAGTACGAGGCACGGGTGACCCGGCATGACACCATTTGAGAGAGCCGCTTATTAAGGCCAGGATGCTCATTAATGAAGGCACTCAGGGTTATTTTAGGTTTCATGCTGCAACACCACATCGCTGGCATTAGCGCTTAACCATTAGGGAAGAATATGATTAGAGCTGCTATTGTTTTGTACATTATCGTACTTGGAGAGTGCATTATGCCAGGGGAGGACTCCCTCACTCCTGCCTTTCAACCCCTGATTCTGATGTATAATTCTCACACGTGACGAGGGCCAAACTCTCCCAAGCCTTCTCCAAGTGACTGTGACGACACCACAGGTTACCACTATCTCCAGTGTCACATTTCCCTGTTTTTCATAGAGCTCAAATCAGACAGTCCAAGCTAATTGGAGCCTTAAAAAGTCACCCCTACCTCTAGACATATTTCCCTGTGCATTTTATTTCAATCTAATTGCTTTGTATACCTTCACATGCCCTAAATTAGATCTGCTTCCTTTTTGGGTGTTTATGCATCGAGCCGTAATAGAGTTTTGTAATAAAACAGTCTTGCAAGGACAGTTTCAAATAATGTGGAAAAAAGGGGTTTTATGTTAAGCGCTGGCCTGCTGAGATACCATTATGAGACTAAACTAAAGAGTGGGATTAATTTAGCATTATGTTATTAGCTTGCACTGGCTGCAAAAGGACATGCAAGTAGTTTGAATGGAGGGAGCAGACAGGGAAGTGGAGGGAGTTTTTGTCCCCCCCCCTCTTTTCTAAAACTGCTCAATAAGTGAGCATGACCCGCGACATATCTGCAAGTCAACAATTTCCCATCTCTGAAATGCATGAGCACACAAGGAGGGACCGTATGTAGCGCCGCTGTTGCACAAACACGCAGACGCGTGCGCAAATTGTCTGGTTTTTGTCTCATTATCCACCGCGCACTGTTTTCCAGCTCCCCCCGGTGAAAGGCGTGCTCTCCAAATTACAAAGTGATGAAACGCAGCACGACTGTACGGCGCTCGCTGCCATGAACTTGCATCCAAATTTGATTTCACACCCCAAAAGTGATTCATTTGTGGTACAGTGTGCTGGATGCCACTGTGGAGAGCGGCCGGGCGGCAGCAGACCGTATTTCCGACCGGGCCTCACACTAACGTCGCCTGCGACGGTGCCTCTGCTTCGGCGTGTGACTGAGGGTTGCTTCCGAAATTACACCAAAAAAATCAAACAAAGCATTATGGGAAGGGTGGGAAGTTCAAGCTATCACAAGTCTGCACAGAGACTGTACGGTAACAACCTTTTGTGTCTCGCAGTGCGAGCTGCTGATTAGCACAACAACACATGAGAATGCCTCCTGTTCACAATTATCACACAAAGTGTGCTGGTATCATCGCACCGGATTCACAGAGGCTGGAAGTGGTTGCTGCTTACTTAGTCTCCGTTATGGAGATGAGACGTAAACAAGTGTTTTTATACACTTGAATGCAAATAACGCCTCATTTAAACAAGTAATTTTGCACCTGCACAAAAGCTCACAATGTAATTAGTTACTGAGTTACTGAATATTTCTCAATTGATTGTTTTAATGGAGTTTCTCTCCCCTGTTTCTACTCACAGTTAAAGAGTACAAACACAAGAACACAGCAAGAAGGCTTTTCTCTGTTTTGGCTTTTTACACAAGTGGAGCTCTCAGCCTCACCTCAGTCGTGTTTACTGACATTTTCATTTAAGGCCTGTTTGACGTTATCGTGATTACGAAATCGCAAATTGTTCAAAAAGGTGTGAATGAAGCTCGTTTCGAGTCAAGTGTTGCTCCACTGAAAAAGAGGCCCAAAATACCTCCATGGCTATTTGTGATGCGTGAAGGAGCAAATGGACAATAAACACTGATCCTGTGAGTGAGATAAGCTCCTTCAGCGGTCTGCTCCTCTCCTCTGCAGCCGGCCGGCGCTGCAGCAGCGGGCTCCCTCAGGTTCAGGCTGCATGCCGTGTTGAGGGAGACAACAGATCGTGATGAAAAGTACTGGGGCATGAATTTGATCGACTGAGGGTGGGGGTGGGGGGGGGCGGGACTAACAACACCTCGGCTGCGGGAAAAGTTGCACGCGATAGTTTCTCTTTTGGAATGATTTGAAAACTCCGGTGGCTGCTTATCGCCGCTCGTCACATCCACCTGCTACTGGCAGACAAAGGCACACACGAGGAAGCGGCGAACGCACACAGCCGCCGTGTGACTGATCCAAGTCGACAGCCTGTGGTGTGTCTTTATAAAAGCATTTACTGAGGCACGGCGCCGTGGCCTGCCGAAAGCTCATCAAAGAGTGGCTTATTTTATCAGCCAAGTGGAAAATGTGCTGAGAGAGAGAGAGAGAGGGGGAGAGGGAGGGAGGGAGGGAGACAGACAGAGAGAGAGAGACAGACAGAGTGAGGGGGGGGGCAATAGTGAGGAAGTCAGCGAGAGTAACGAAGCTATTGTGCCCATCGCTGACCCAAACACCCGTATTACAGTAGTCACGGCTGCTCACAACAAAAGCTCTAATCGGCGGCGCAGGGCTCGAAATTAAATGACCCCGTCGTTGTGACACTGTAACTGACGAGCCGGCCCGTGCACACCGGGGCCAAAGGCAAAGGAGATACGGCTAATGAACAGGAAACGTATTGAAATGGCGGCATCTTTTTTTTTACAAGTCCAGATGGCCTTGAGTAACCTCGTCTGTGAAGTAGTACACAATATCCACTCTTCGAGCTTATTCGCCGGCTCGCAGCTATTTCATAGATTATACAGACTCTGAAATGAGCTGCTGCGGGAGACAGAAATAACTGGGCCTCATAAAGATTGCCTACGCACCCTTAGGTAAACTGCACGTTCAGCATAATGTACCGTGACTTTCACCAAATGTAACTCTCACACCTCTCACACTGGGAGGAAGAGTCATGTGCTTGAATTGTACCGACGCCCTCAAAAGGTATCAGCGAATAAGGGAGGAAAGAAAGAAGTCTGCATATAGAGGTGGGGAAGAATAGAGAACAAAAAAAATAAAGAGTCTTGGTGAATTTGGAGTTGAACAAATGACTCCGCCTCGCTGTCATCAGTTAAGCAATCAAAGCCGGTCGGGGCCGCTGAGTCGGAGGAGAGGGGAAAAGCTCACCCACCGAAGTCAATGGGCAGCATTTATAATGCATGGGCAGCGTCTCTACCCCCAAGGGTCACATTAAATTCAGGGAAAGCTGATAACAATTGACTGAGGTTGCCGGCGACTACAGGATGATTATGTACAGTTACGTGCCTCCTCTCTGCCCCGTCACTTTTCTCAGCGTCCCCCGGTTTGTCGCGGTGAACTCTTCCCCTCGCTTCCTCATCTCCCGCCACACATCTCCTCTGCCATTACATCTTCATGCCCCTTCTTTCCCCCCCGCCGCCACCTCTCGCTCCCGTTCGCCTGCGCTGGCATACAAATGAGTCGAGACGACGAGGGGCCCGTGATGCACCACCACAATGCCTCCCTGGACGACTTGCTCATACGCGAACCCTAATTGGCCTTAATTGGAAAGGGACAGACCTCCGGATGCGAGCCCGTGGGTTGCTCTCTACGCTTTTTGGTCCGTGGTAACGATGACAACAAACACAAAGGGCGATGAACACATGTTGCCTCCAGCCAAATGCATTCAACTCCAGCGGTACACGGCACCTCCATTTTAATTTTTATACATTCTCATACGTGGGTGTTCGCAAGCTCGTGCGTTTGAATATTTATGTAAATATCGTCTTTTTTTTTTTAGAGTCCTCAGGTCTGAGATTGCTTCTCAAGCCACGGCAGGATTTCCATTATCCCGTGATCTCGCCAGCAATCCGAGCCAACAGCCGTTCCTTTAAAAACAAGAAAGCAAAAAGGCCCAGTGCCTGTGTGACGCCCAATCCTAAATGCATGAAATGCATGGTCAAAACTAAGCTGTCAAACGTCATCCATTCACACTGCAATCGACCCCCCCTCCCCTCCCCCTTGCTGGAGCTGTTTACCTTAGCAGAGGAATATCATTATGATAATCACACTTGTCTTTATTTGGAAGACATACATATTCCCACCACGATGGCCAACCTTGCAGCAGAACATAAAAGTCAATAGAGGGGAAAATTGTATGGGTGACACTAGTGGGACTTGACACCATAGGTCCTTCACGAGGGTGCACGTCGTGTGCATGTACAATCAGCCGTTTAGCATTTCGCTTTGATGATGGCACCACATGGACAGGCGCGTTCGCTTGGCGAAGGGGTTACCAGCTCAAGGCTGTGGAGAGACCCTCACACAGACAGAGAAGGATGCACTCGAGTGACGCAAGACGGCAAACTGGAGGATTAGCTTCAATGGGTCAGGAGTCACATGTACATAGTGTTTTCAGAGTCGTTATCTCCAACTGAAAGAGAAGGAGTTCTCTGATGTGAATTAACACTGCGGTCCGTTTTATTTCAAGCTGAATAGAATGAAACATTTCTTACAGCATGTAAGGAGCTACCTGATCTACACACAGGTCGTGTTTATTGTCCATATTGTAAATGTGTGGGGGTTGTTTTCCTTCTCTCTGTTCTTCAAAGTCAACAATTTAGTTTATTCATTATGTTTGTCTATTTTCTAAATCTCTGAGGTGTCTCCTGTCTCTGCTTTGGTGCAGCATGTCGTCGCTGTGACAAGTACATCGTCGCACGTGGAATTAATGTTTTATCTTAGCTTAATCTATCAAAGAGTACAAACTGGGAAGCAATTACAACGGGTCATTGTAAAATCATTCAGGATTTATATTGGTATTAAAAGGAAATCCAATACTGCGCGGCTGACACCGGCACATAGTAGTCGAGTACGACGTCTAAAATGAATGTTTTTACAACACATTATTCTTTTAAAACGTCAATTATCATATTTCTGGATTCATGCTTTTTCAAGTACCTGCTAATCAACCTCGATCTAATCAGATATTGCTTCTTGTAAGAAAGTGAAACTAACTACGTCCCTGACAGGGCCCCCCCCCCGCCACCCTTCACTCCGAGCGAGAAAAATCTGCAACTGATTGGGGACGTGGATCGAGTTACAGGTAGTTTACTCCTGAAACCTGCTTCCATGTGTGAGCATGTGCACCCCGAGCACCCTCCCGTGCCCTTGCCCTCCCCACCCGGCAAATGTGGAACTTGACCCCTGGTGAATTTTGGAGGCGACCCCGCACACTGACTGCGACCTTGGCGTTGGTGAAAGGAGGCAGAGTGTGTTTCTAATAAGCTCAACCTTTCGCGCCTGTGCACGCTGGTGGTGTGAGGAATGCAATGCTTTCTGTGTTTAGGTGGAAATCAATTGTGTATGTTTCGGGCTTGTGTCTTCACGTCGGCCTGCTCCACCACGTGTGTTTATTTGCTCGCATGCGACTGCTTTTAGATGTGAGTGCGTGTGTTTGTCTGGGTGTGCGGGGGTTCAATGACCATGTGTGCAGCAGGGGGGCTCTGGAGTGTCTCAGCACCCAAGGCGCCAAGGACATGGCTTGACAGGTGTGTGTGTATGTGTGTGCATGTGTGTGTGTGTAGGAACTAGTGGTCTGCAAAGCAGCAGCGGGCAGCAGCACAATGTGCCCATTCAGGCCTGGAAGGAGACAACCGAGATATCGCAGGACCCCTGTGAGGAGGAGGGTAGAGGAAGGGGGTGGCGGGAGGCGGTCATGGGGGGGCACGTCAACCTTTCACTGTGACTACAAAGAGAGACATAACTATAACTGCATCGGGACAGTAATTGGCTGCGTGACCTCATGCTGGGAAGCCGTCTGCCGGTGTGTGACGGATGGAGGCGCTCTGTGGTTACTACTGAGGACAGATTCTGTGGGGATAACTGGTTAGGCTAAAAAAAAAAAAAGTGGGTTGAATGGGAACCCTGGGAGGCAAATAGCTAAAAAAGAGATGTAAAGATTAGAGACACTTGGGAGACTTCTCAAAGCAAACAAAGGAAGAGCACAAAGCGAGCTGCTTTAAAGATCCAGTCTTTACCTACGATCAATTTTTCTTGGACTTGTGTTTACTGAAATATCGATGCTAAGGCCAGTTTGTTCATCTTTTCAGTAATGTTTTGATAAATCCATGATCATCAAACGGGTATATCCAAGTATCACTGCATTGCATGGCACCTTTAAATTAATAATCTGAAATCCAAGCATAAAGTGGGAAAATTTGTTCTGGCACCTTGGAGAAATTAGAATCCTCAGACATGTGAACGGATACACACTGAACTGCAATCTTGCATTGGGCCAATAGTGCACACCAGTGCACACACACACAAGGCCAGGCCCACATGACAAACCTCTGTGCTATACAGGCTAATGGCAGGAAGTGACAGAAATGGCCAGTGCCTGGAAGAATTACATGGCGGCGCGGTCCATACGTCTTTAGCGCGCATCTGACAAGAGCTTTTAAAACACACACAATGCCACCAGCAGCGCTATCCATGCAGAAAATTGGACAGCCATCCTTCAGCCCCGACATAAATCTGCGAGGTAGCAAAACGCATCGCAGAGCAATATAGCATGGGACGAGTCTCGGCTGAATCCAAAAAGTAATTGAATCGAGGATGAATATAGACAGGGCCGGATGAGAGCTGACGGAAAACACGTCTCATGGATTCGACGCCGTGTGACAAAATGTTTTTCAGGAAGGGTGCAGAAACAACAAGTCTGCTCTTCAGGGATAAGCAAGCAATTACTGAGGAATCGGAGGAAATTGGGGATGCTTCGCCGCTGCCCTTCAAATAACATTGGAAAGACTCGACAGTCGCTCTCCAACCCCAATCTGCATCTGTCCTGCAGCGGCTCCTCCGCTCCAACCAACATCTGCACAATAACCTTAACCTACATAAGTTGTCACCTTATGCAACACAGGAGGGGTCTTTTCAGCTGCACCCTCAGAGTCCCAAGGCTATCTGCCAACTAAATCACATTTGTAGAGTCATATTAAACATGTAGCCCTGAGGAGAGTAAAAGCCCAGCAAAGAATGATAGGCATCTCTCCATCACTGAAGACCTGCACTGCATTATCCCTTGCCAGTGGCCTCAGAGATAGCATGGGGCTATTGACTGCTGTGATGTTACAATACGGCGGGAGCGCGTTTAATTCTTCTCCAGCGCGACAGCAGATAAGGGCCGTGTTCCCGTCGGGTCACCTGCAATCGGCGACTGTGGCTGAATTGAATGGGTAACGCGAGGGAATCTATTCTCGCTAACGCGCAACCTCGATACGAGCGAGCAAGTGGGTTTATGCTTGTAATTACCAGAAAGGGCAGCGCAGTGAGAAGATACATGAAAAGCTCGGATGGCCCACTGCATGTGCATTTTCTTGACAGCGTATTGAACAAGGTATTGATAACCTTGACGCTACACTCGGAAAGTGCCCCTAAAGCAGGGAGCGTTTTCACACCATTCTCTTGCATTTTGCAAGCACAAGCGTGGAGTCAGAGCATTTAATTCAACTCAATATCTGAAGAATTAAGCCATTATTAGGCTTTTACAGCTCACATAGTGTCACTATCAAGCGCTGGTGCAGGAAGTGGTGCAGCCATTACAAAGCACACAGGCAGACCACAGACCTAGCAAATAATGACACAAACATGGGAACTACTTAGCTGCTAAAGTGTCACATGACAGTGATTCAAGCCTGAAATATTTGTTTTTGAAGTTCATTGAAGTATTGCACTGTATGCTATGGAAATCTGAAAGTCAAATGAACATTTTTTATCGTTGTAATCCAACACTGTTTTTGGTTGGATTAATTTTTGCATTAAGAGTTTTTGTTGCCAACTGTGCCTCCCTTTAATAAACCACGATTCCTCCATTGTCACGCTTGTTCTTGTTGTCAAAATGTTCTCATTTTGATGCGATTAAGTGGCCTGATTTCATGTCGAGCTCCACTGAGAAGACAGCAGAAACTAACCAGCTACGCCCGGTCTCTGCAGGGATCACAGTTAATGTCACTGGCTGAGAAAATGATGGCAAATTAATGGAACTTACAGTATGTGCAGATCATCTATTTGCACACGTGGACGTGATGCTGACTTTTCTTTTGTTTCACTTTTAATTATTTAATGCAGAAAGCAGGTTATAAATTCACAGTGAGACTAACACAAACTACAGCTCCGCACAAACGAGCTATTTGCAATCAGTAAGCAGGGGTCCCTATGTAATTAGTAGACGCTCTGAAATGGAGAAACAACACTTGAATTCAGTGTCAGTTCCCAGAACAGTTAAAGTGATCCCAGTGACCTCTTTTTGCTTTTTTCCTGTTATGGTTTGACATGTTGTTTTTGTTAGGCCGTTTAGGAATCGGGTTAAGCGAGTCAAGTTCGCTTTAACTGGCCATAATAACTCATTCCAGCCATCCAGCCGCGGTAACAGTAGAGCGGGACACTAAATGGCAAACCCCTCCACAACTCTCAGAAACCATATACGTTGACCGTCAGCTTATTTCCTGGTTTCTGTTACATGGGGTCACGCATAGGTCGCGAATGAGATTTTAGACCAGGGTTTGCAGGGCACACGATCGCTCGGCCATATTTTGCATACCATAAAAAAATGGTATACGGCTATATGAAAACAAACTGCCGGTGCATGGTAACAGACACAAGGAGACAGATGGCTGCCGGAGTGGGGTTTCTTATGCATGACGAATTGTCGCATCTGCTGGTGTGACTGTGTAAAGCTCGCGGTCAGTGGAAGTTCTCAAGAAAACAGGAGGAAGCATCATCCGAAAACAAGCAAACAAAAGCCGGGCTGTCATCTGTTACCCAAGTAACTGATCTTTTTATAGCCCGGAGTCATCTCCAGGAGCCGAAGCGGGCCCGGGAGTCCTGCGGGGAACCTGAGGGCAATCAAGGTGGCAGTCACTCTCCTGATACCCAGGTGAGGGGAAATTCTGCCAAGCTAACGGCTTAAGATTGCAGGAACCAGCACCTGAAATGGGCTTGAATCCTGAGGGTGGACCCGTGTGAAGAGCATCGAAGGCTCCAGCCACAAGTGTTGTCGCACCTTGTCATCCGAGCTACAAAAATCTTGGCCGGCGGGCGGCCCTGGAGTTTGTCACATGTCAAAACAGATCAGGAAAACAATCAAAACTCCATCAAGACAAAGTGCCTGTGTGGCCTGTGTCCAGACCTGTCTCCGTTCCTTCTCCCAATTAAATGAGAGGCAGTGCTTTGATGCACATGCTCTCATTGTATTAAACACTAAGTAGTGAGGAGGGGGGAAAGAAAAAAAGAACATACACGGGGTCCATCTTGTTTTTCTGCAGTGCAGCGTGAGAGAAAGTTACAATTGTCTCTCCCTCCCTCGTGGAGATGCAGAGAGAAAAAAAAAAAAATCAATGCACAAAAAGCACTTCATTCCTGCACGGTTTCAACCTTCACTGCCAGTATAATTAAAAGTGGCTTCTACGGACGTTCCAATCTAAACTTCCCCATCAGCTGGAGGTGGTCTGCTGGAGTAATCAGAGGTAAATCCAAGGGAGAGGCCTCGCTCCAGATTGTTATGGCATCACATGTGCCGGACGCATGTCAAGTGAATGGAACGCTGGCTCTTTGACAGCGACTTTGAGGTCTGACGTGGGATGCGGTCGGCATTTGCAGCAATAGCAAACAGCAGGAGAAACAAAAGTGGCGGTGACATTGAAGATTTAAAGAGGGTCCTGCTTAATTGTTGTATGATCCCATTAGTTGTTTTTTCTCCTCCTTTAAAGATATAGTGAAACACCAGGACAGAGGACAAGGACACAGACTGCAGCAATTGGCACAAAAACCAAAGCCGTGTTGGTCCTGCTTAATTTCCACTCCCACCAAAGCGAAATGAACAGTGTAAATCACTTTTACACACTCCTCCTGAAAACTGCAGTGGCCAACCCTGATAACACCAGCTGAGAGACAGAAATTAGCAAATTACCTATGTGTCATGGCTGCATCCAAGCTGCTGGACCAATTATTTCTGCTCTGCTGCAATTGCAAAGGGCTCTCCAGCTGTGTTTGACACAAAGCTGGCTTAGGGAGGGCTTACCACTGACCAAAAACATAAACAAGATTACAGGAGTCCAACCTTTCACAGCGTCGCTGAGTGACAACAGAAGTCCCGCTAAATGGACCTTTGGTGTGGAGCTGTCAGAAGCAGCGGACGTGCCTCCTTAAGGAGAGACGACACCGCTTCGGGGATCGACTGAAAAGACGGGGAGGGATATCGCCCTTGTTGTCCATAGCGATCGATAATAGGCTGTTCATTAGCGGAAACTGCAGAGCATACAAAATTAATAGGAGAAGGACAGAAGCATGCATTAGGAAGGGGAAGCTGCAGCGGCAGGTGGAGCAAAGCCGGGCTGCAGATCACTGCGAAACTCCAGCATTCCACCGATGACTCTCATAGCAATAACTACACCCACCTTATTAATCATTATAGGCAGAAATTCCATAAAGGGTTGACCCCCGACGACCCGGGTGAGCTCATTGTCTCGTTGCATGCTGCAGTCACATATTCTGCGAGCAGAAGCAGCATGCTATTGTGCTCAGCTATTTGCCTGATGTCAACCTGACTTTTAGCTACATTTATTATGTATGAGAGGGTTAAAAGGGGTCCATGAGAAGATTATAAAAGCTTAACATTTTGATGAGATTAATCTGGCTATCAATCTTTTGCGTGCATACAGTAGTGAAGCAATTATAATGTGGTCGTCGGGGGAACAAATAACATTTTTATCTCTTCGACTGTACATTCTGAACTGCTTGGGAAAAAAAGAGTAATTGGAAGCGGAGTTATGCCTGCGCCGTCCACCATAAGAAAATTTATATCACGAGCATGTCAAGTGTGCTAGCGAGGTGTGGAAGCAGCAGAGGAGGGGTGAGGCGGGAGATGTGGGGGGAGGGGGGGGGACTGAGACTATCAATGCAGTCCCTGTCAGAAGATGGAGTATCACTGTGGAGAACAGGAAGGGAGTGGATGTCAGTTGCCTGGAGAGGACGGGCTGACATCTCAACTCCCACTGTCTGTCATTCTGTCTCGGCCATGATGTATGGACGGGATACGGCACCGCGCGCCCAGTAGAACCAGTCAATACGACCATGCCGAGGAATGCCGCGGCCAGACAATGGGAGACTGTGACCCTTGTTATGGAATGACAAACTCCATGAGTCTGGGGGAGGGTGGAGCGGGAGAGGGAGGGTGGGAGGGGGGCTGCTTTATCATTCAGTATCACATACCCCGCAGTCCTGTGGCAACAGTTGAGAAAGCAAACAGGAATACCATTAAGGATGCAGACGGATGGACTTTGGTTCACAGACAAACGTCCGAAGAATAAACGAACTGTGTCTAATATTTTTGGACCATTCAAGATAAACAGCAAAGCACTTCAGATTGAAATGATTCACTGACGGAGAACAGAATATTCTGTGACAAAAGAGGAAGCCATTGATCCACAGATGGGGTTTTTTTCCCCGCCTTCCACGAGGTCCGAGAGGATTTTATGGTCGTATTTCTATCCGAGCGAGAGGGGCGAGAGAAACTTGATTGAAGGTGGTTGTCTGTCTGGAGAGCAAGATAAAAGAAAACGGCTGCAAGGGGCAACATTTTCACACAAGTGGTAAATGTTGCAGCAGTTAGGCACAACAATAAAAGTCCTTTCAAATTAAAAGCACACTTGATGGATCTTTTTTAAAACCATCTGGGCGGTCGACTTTTTTAAACTCCACTTTGTCTTGTGTTCTACGTCTGCAGCTTTACTTACTTTGGCATTTTAAATCAAGTTGTGATTTTTTCACTGAATGAGGGAATAAAAAATGTGGTTCAAGACTAAAGTGGAACATGAGAATAGAATAAGGTATCTATTTTTCAAATAGCACCTTTTCAACATCGAGGCCTGTTTCTACTTGCAGTCGTGAAGTGCTCAGCCTTAAATGAGGGTGATGGACAAGTGGGCATCGATTCCCACAAGCGTACACATCCCCTCCTAGTACTAGGAGGTATATTTGCCAGCAACAAGAGGGAGAACCCAGAACAGCGGCCCACATTAAAGCCTCAATCAGTCCTCCAGCCGAGGCGGCGTCCCGGCGTCGGCAGACGAGAGGAAACGGCCCCCCGTTTTCTCCTCGCCGCCCGCACGCCGGCGCCGGTATCCGCTGCTTATTATTTGGCTGAATGAGCTGCAGCGGGGGCTCACGGGGCTGGCTTCTGACATAATGACTGATTACAGTCTTGTGGCTCCCCCTCTAAGAAATCCCACAGTTGCCACCCTTGTGCCGGGGCGGCTCGGCATCACAGGCAGGAACCGACGTACGAGTGGAGGGGAGCGAGGTCGGGCGGGGGCGGGGGGCGGTGTGGGGGGGGGGGGGCTTTCCAGTGACAGCACAACTGCCATATCTGACAGAGACCCTCGTGGACACCCGGGTCATCAACCTACTTGTCATCGTTCGCCTTGTTACCGATCAGTCTCTCGACAGGAATAATTCCGTGGAGCTATTTTACCGGGCCGCGAGAGTTGCGACTAAATAACGATCTGTGTATTTTAATTCGCCCTTGAATAGTAAGGAGAACGCTCACGACTTCTCCTTCCTGCAGAAAAGTGATACATACTAATGCACGTCGACGTTAAGCTCATTAGAAGTAATATGTCGAACATGGAGCAGCAGTAAAGTACCAAACCACTTCGAGGACACTGCGCGTTCCTACTTATGAATGCCAAATAAAGACGCACGCAGGCGTGACGGGAGCCGGGGAAAAAACAACACGGAACGGGCGCCGTCAATAGCTCGCGTTTCCAAACAAGTGGAGTCAGTCTGTCAGCACTTTTTCAAACGCCAGCTTTCAGGCAGTCAATTAAGTTCAAGGTGAGACAAAAATGTGTTGTCATTTAAGCGGTTTTGCTCCATTGGGGCGGTGCATCAATTCAGTCGTCTCCATTGCAGAGGTGACAAAGGGCTGCCAGGGAAGTTTATATTTTGCTGGTGGATGCGGCGTTCGGCTGTCATGACGCCGGCCTCAGATGAAACGGGACAGCGGGCGTTTAAGAAGCGCGGCTCCTCGCGAGGAGCGCTTTGTGAAAGGCAGGAAACGGAATAAGGAGTCGTGCACGAGTCTGCTACGCTCTCGCACAGGAAGGACGGCTGAAATCCTGGGACACACCGTCGAGTCGCGAGCGAAATCCGTTTCAGGATCAGCCGAGTGAATACACCTCGCATTAAATGCCAGACAAATAAGCCGTCTCTTAATTAAGAAAAAGAGAAAACGACCTCGCTGGAGAGAAGCATAAATCTTTCATTGTGGAGCCATCAACCTTTATGAAAACACTTTAATTAGCCGCACGCAAAAAAAAAAGGGAAAAAAAAAACGCTTCTGCCCTGTAAATCTTATCGAGTGTGAATGGGAAAATGGTATTTTAATTTGAAAACATTCAGCGAGATATTGTAATCAAAGTTTCTGCGAGGCATTCATGCTTTGTGTTCCATTACAAGCTCTTTTGAACTGGAAGGCTGAAAGTATTGCTGCAAAAAAAAAGAGGATTTAATGGAATTTTTATCCACATATAATAGTGGAACGCTATAAAACTTTATGTTCTTCAGTGTGCGGGCATCTTTTGAAAGTATCAAGCCAGAGAGCATGGATGAATGACTGAATGAGTTTAGCAGGAGCAGGCCAAGGCCTCCGGAGGCCGCAGGGTCCGTCTGTGCTTTAACACTTGAACCACCGGGGTGTCCCTTTAACTGCCCCGGAGACTTCAAATGCAACTATGGCAACAGTGAAAATAAAGCACTTAGATCTCAAAGTCCTATATATACACAGCTATTCACTGAAATGGCTTTTACGTAGCCTGTTTCACTCCTTTTTAAAAGGCTGCCTCGTCCATGGCTCGTTATAGCATGAGCTCACTCGCACTGGCTCCGTCGCGACTTGAAAGAGATACAAGAGGAGGAAGATGGATGTCCCAGGAGCTTCAACAACCCTCCAGGACATAAAAAAGAGTCAGAGAAGAGGGAAAAAATGACACCTGATGTGATTCTGTTCTATTAAAAACAAGTTACACCATAGAAGCTATGCCGGCGAAATCAGGGAGAAAAAACACACTATATTTATCATGATTGAATTCTAATTGTTACATAACAAGGGGGTCTGATTAATTAAGCTGAATGATTTCTCCCCGTCACTGATTACACGCTTTCTGCTGTATGCTCCTTGAAGCCTGCAGTTTGATTAATTTTGAAAATGGATTTGACCTTTGATCCATAATGAAGTAGCCACAAGCACTTGGTAAGTAGGACAAGGCGAGCACCGCTCCCCCAGTTCCAGCAGCGCAAATATTCAAAATTAATTACAAACTTTGATGTAAAGTCCTCTTCCATAACATTTAAATTATGTGGAGGTATTAATCATATCAGTGGTTCTTTGTACGGTCTCGAGGATGCAGGACCTTTTTTTACTTCATTTCAGACACCCTGAACGCCTCGTAAACTGAATTAAACATCAGAACCTGTGTGTAAATTGACATTGAAACCTTTCTTACACATTAACAAGCTGACACACACACACACACAGAGTCATAAAAGAGTGTGTTGAAATGCCAAAATCCAGAAGCTGTTTTTGAATCAGGCTCAAAGAGCGCTAATGCCAACTTCATTAAAAAAACACACTCATTCTTGAGTAGTTAATGTTTTGTCTTTGAGCTCAAAACTATGACAAATATTTGACTCACTCTTTCTGCACCAATAAGACATGTAGAGATTTTTTTCCGCCATACTATTCAATTTCGACGTGCAACATTGAAATGTGCACATCAGCACCTGATATTTTGCAGATGCAGCAGCCCAACAAACCAGGAAGCTATCTTCATTTCTCTTCTCTGACCAATTAGTGGTCAGATCAGGAGGTCCCAATGGTTTAGAGAGGCGTAAATACGAACCGTCATTTCCATTCATTTGTATGCGGCTGCAGGTGCACCACCTTATTATGTATTCAGGCCCAAACCTGCCTCCCAAACAGGCCATAAATTAACTTCTTTTAGAGCTTCGGTCTCCGAGAAGCATTGCATCTTTGTCTGCATCCTCTCCGCTGGTCTAAAGTTCACCGGGAATAAAAAAATAAAAATAACCTCCAGAACAAAGGAAAGCTATCAATAACGTTGCAAAAAACAGGGTGTCATACAGTAAAATGCACATAGACAAATGTATCAGATTTTTACAGAGTAGTAAAGAGGCTGATGTACTGCGGCACTGTCAGGCTTTGTCAGTTTGATAGCTTTTGGATACCTTTTAACACCACCAACAGGGTCGTAAGAGTGGCTTGGCTTGCTTTAAATGCTAAGTTGACATTTTTGGTCCATATCTGCACTCCAGCTGAGGATGGAGCCTCTCTCCCCCCGCGGACATTCATCCCCGCCCCCCTCCACCCCGGGGCCAGTTCTGTCCCCCCCCCCCCACCGGAGGTCGAGGGGGTTAACTATATTGTATCACCGACTACTTTTGAGGAATACTAATAAAATTCTTTGTCAGCAAACAGGAAGGTGGGGAGCATTTCTGTAGCTAATTGAAACACATATATATGCTATGCAGCCAAATTAGGACGCTAAATAATACACGAGAGCAAGACGCGGAGCACGACGAGAATTACTGGTTATAACAACTTGCGTGCTCTGGTTATAACAGAAACAAATGAACTCACAGTTTAAAGCAGGTGTGGTCCTGGAGGGCTCCCTTTCCTTCCTTCCTTCCTTCCTTCCTTCCTTCCTGACACTTCCAGGCGCCTCCCTGCTCCAACACACCTGAGTCTAATGAGGGCTCGTTAGCAGGATGCTGCAGCGCCGGGTGACGTCACCCCTCATTAGGAGCAGGTGTGTTGGAGCAGGAGGAGACGGCTGGTGCTCTGAGGATGGAAGGAAGGAAGGAAGGTTTGGAGACCCCCCCCCCCACCAATCCCCTTTAAAGTAAAAGCGTCTAACTCTTTTTCATGCATATTGATCCCAGCTGCCGTTAACAACAAAAACCTCAAATCCAACATCGACCAAAATTCTGCAGTTTAACGAAACAACCTGTTTTGGGTTTTTTTTTTTCACTTTCATTACGTGATTGTAGCTCCACTTTGCCAAGATAAAAACACACACACACACACACACACACACACACACACACACACACACACACACACACACACACACACACACACA
>JAUESF010000057.1:4383274-4400125 GCA_032274765.1 Malacoctenus tetranemus
CACACACACACACACACACACACACACACACACACACACACACACACACACACACACACACACACACACTCATACACAGAATCTCAAAGCAATCGCAACACAACACTGGAAGCACCGGAGCGACACAAAAGGCTGCGTCTCCCATCGAACGCGGGGAGCAGTTTTGGAGGCCGGTTTCATGCTTTGCACTCGCGTCCTCTTGTCACAAAGTCTTTGTATCTGTGCCCGCACAAGTTGTCGAGTGTTAAAACGGGCCCGCTAAGTGTTTTGACCCCCCAAGGGACAACTTAACTGAGTGTCAAATTAAGGGTGTAGGGGTGCCTTGCAGATAATTAAAACTGCAGTCTTAAACATAATTTTACTTCTTTTTTTTTTTTTTCAAAGCGCACTGACACCCATCATGGTAAATGCATAAGCTGGAGCTTGACAATGGAGCGGCCTCGCAGGCCTGGTAATAGATCTGAGCACATAAATTACCGTGACATGCAAAAAGTCAGTGGAATCTCAGTGTGTTCCATCAATGCAATGGGGGGGGGGGGGGGGGAAACAGGCATCGCAGCCTCAGTGGATTCCACGGACGGCCAGTGATCTCCCTCCCACCCCCGCGCCATTTACCATCCGCTTCCTCGCTCACCGTCAAAGATAAATATTTCCACGACCTCAAACTATCCGCGGCGCTCGGCAGACAGTGGAGCAACAACTCCCCGGGAGCTCATTTGTAATTTAAAGAAGGTCATCAATACTCCGCAGCCTTCATGCCGCCGAGGAAAAAAAAGGGGGTCGGGAATTCATTTGGTAATCCCAATCATCGCGCTGATAAATAACAGGTGTATCGGAGGAAAAGCCACTTGGGCTTACTAAATGAGAGATGAACAGACAGCATTGATTCCTCTCACTGTTCCACAGATGAATGGAATCGCCTCACAACCTGGGTCTTTTTTCTGATATTCGTGCGGGGCGGATATCGGGGTGTGTTTGTGATACTGCAGCCGGAGATCATTCAAAGCTTTCAGATGGCTGGGGAGTGCTAAACACTCAGGACGAACGTGGACGCCAAACACTTAAGTTATGCTCAAACCGTGTTGCTGACCTGAAAGCACACGGTCACAGATATGACCGCGGGCTGCGCCGCGACGACGGAGGAGAAAACAAGTTTTTCCACCGACGTGTCATCCTGTTGTCTTCTGACACTAGCACGGGGGGGAGTGCATGGCTGCTGCCGTGCATCGGGGTGGGGGGTGGGGGGGGGGTCGCGGTCCAGAGTGACGCCGAATCAAGAAACTAATTGTTCGTCCTTTTCCATCAAGCACCAGCTGAAGTCTCCATCTCAACTCTAACCCCATTTCCTGCAATTTAGTGCTCAGAGGGGGTTGTGAAAGCTTGTGTCAAAACCTTTGTGTCCAGGCTCTTTATGAGACAGGACAGCTAAAGTGTTGAGAGGCAAAGACCTCGAGGACCTTTTTCTCTCGGCCGCGCGCGTTCTTTTCTCCCTTTCCGCTATTGCTTTTCTTCTTGGGTGACATTCCTGCCGGAGAAAAGGGCCTCCACAGACTGACCTGTCTCACTCCTAACAGCATGATAACTCGAGGCTCTGGGACCTCGGAGGAAAAAACTGGGGTCTGGCTGCAGCAGTGGGTGAGATTCAGCCCACAGGAATGTGAATATGCTACAGCAGGTGGTTCGCTTTTATCCCTCCTTTTCTTGCCGCAGCTTTATGTTATTGAAAAGAAACAAATGGATGAAACGTCGCGCGGACCGAATAAAGTGGCGTTTTTCCAGCTATCCCGTCTACAGGCAGACGCTATTGTTTAAAACTCAGAGAGAGGAGGAGAAAAAAAAAAAAAGAGAAACAGCCGACAAATGTAAAACATCATCCCACTTCTCGGAAGATGCCTGCGCGATGCTTAGCATGTCAGCATCCAGCCGCGGGGATAAACAATCATTCAACAGCAAAACAAGTTTTTGAATCTATCATTTAGACAGGCTGTGGGAGAATTCAGAGAGCTCTTCTGCTGGAGTGCCCTTATTTTTCTGACTTGCCAACAAATCTCGCACGCCGTCGACTGTGATGTGTGCCAAAAAAAAAAAAAAAAAGAAAGGAAAAAAATGTAAACGTACAAGCTAATCAGTAAAGCGGAGTGATGTCAGGTGCCGGGATGTCTTACATTAAGGCGAGGGAGCAGGTGGAGTGTGAGACGAATGGTGGAAGTCAAAGTTTTGGATCGTGGTGATGCTGAATCTCACGCCGCCTTCAAAGTTTCATCTTCATCCTCGCGTTACATGATCGTCTGGTGTGCACGTTAAAAAGGGGGAGTCTTAGTTTAATGTGCTACATTCTAAGTTTGAGTGGCTGCGTTGTACATTCGGTGGAGTCCGAATAACTTGTGATCCAAAGAACCAAGTGAGAGATAAGACTCCAAAGCGAGGCTATTCTTTGTAATGTGACATTTTGTTCTGAAGACAGCAGCCTGGGATGACACTGAACTCCTTTTATACTGAGAAACACGACGATCAAACTGATTAAAATTAATAAAATGTCAGAAGACGCCATTTCTCAGGACAACCACTTGCTTATTGAAGCGAGGTGACAGGTCAGGGGCACCCTGATTCGAAGCTGTTATCAGTCGTTGTTATTAGCCAGCCTCAGTTAGCTCTTACTTAATAAAAGAAGAGCTGAGGATTTTAATGGTGTTTATAACATGCCGAGTCATATATTCCAGCAGGCTGCATGAAATAGCCCAAGGCCGGGTCAGTCCTGCTTTGATTCAGCATCAGGTTAAACAAACAAACAAACTTGGGTATTTTTAGCGCAGTAATTTTTAACAGAACGAGAAAATACTGCAAATGCACATTGAAATCACCATTATTTAGGACAAAGAGACGCGCGTTCAAACGAGGAAGAGCAGTAAAATGTGTACAATAGAACTGCAGTCAGCAAGGTGGATGATTGTACGAAAGCTGCGACTGAATGGTAGCCATGGAGACCATCAATTTGGCTGAAATTGCTTCACTTGCGACAATTGAATCAACCCATAAGAAAAAATGGTGGTTTCCAAAAAGTGGGGGTTAAGAAAAGGAGAGAAAAGAAACAAAAGAAAAGAAGAAGAAAGAAGAAGGAAGCGCAGTATTAATGTCATGTTTCGTTATCCGCACCCCTGCTGAACAATTCCTCTCAGTTCAATAAAACAAAGACTAATAAATCCTTTCCCCCCCCATTAGTGCTAATGCACACGACTTGTAGGAGGATGGAGTAAATCACAACCAATCCGCAGCCTCTGATCTCCAGGGACATGACTGCACATTTTGAAGGAGGAGGGGGGGGGGATATGAATGTAACATCTGTAAAAGCATGCAGAGCACATGACCTTGAGCATTATGTTGGGTTCTCCGGTCGCGTCTGAGATCACGGCTGACAAAGCGGCGAGATAAATGCATTAAAAAAAAGGTCTTCATTTACCCAGAGATTGTGCTCTACAGCTTTTCAAATCAGGGTCAATTAGTACAGTATTTGGAGTCTTAAGCGCTAGTTTTAACTCGCTACCAGAGGGGAAGTTTCCACAGCACTCTTTATAGTCTAATTGATTGGTTTTAAGCCGTAAATGGTGCAGTTATCTCCCCCCCCCCATCCTTTTCCACTGACTTATATTTGAGAGGAAAACCTCATATGATGCTGGATGAGACAGGTAAATCTCTCTGTCCATACTGTGATTCAAGGCGACCTAAATAGAAACCCTCGAGGTGACATGAGGCCGACGTAAACAAAGCCAATGAGCGAGCGATGCAGCCGTGGCGTCATCATTTCTGCGTTTTCAGGGTCCACACGGAGCGCCTGAACCGAGACCGCTACAAAGCTGAACCCCGCAGGGCTGATAGCCACAGAATCGAATCGATTACCTGGATCTGCAATGGAAATAAAGTCACCAGCTAAACTAAATTTCAATAGAGTGGGAGGGCGAAAAATGCAAGAAAGAAAAAGCCATGATTCACTGAAAGCAAAAGGAAGCCATATCAGACAAGCAGTGCCACAAGGAAAAGGTAACTCAGTACGTGCTGGATTTCCACTGAAGACACTTCAAGGGTCACAAAATAATGCGCGATTCTCACACACCCACTGGAGAGTCAAGTAGTGTTTTTTAAGGTTAAGGGTTCTCAGCGTTCCTGAGGTAAGGTTTAGTTTCTACAGGGACATAAAAGAATTGGAGACTTTTTTTTTGGAGGAGGCTGAAAAATGTAACAGAAATAACAGTAAAAAGCAGCGATGCAGTTTGTGTTGTTGTTGGGTTTTGTTTTGTTGTTTTCAATTCTAGCAAACTCTGGCTATCTCTCTGCATCTCTTTACCCGATCCGATCGATATGTTGTACAGTGGTGCTCAGCAAACTCTCCTCCTACATCGGACTGCCAGATAACAGCAGCCTCGGGAAAGGCAAGGGAGCAATTATTTCATTTTCATACGGCGCCGTCCCATCAGGTATCACACCAGATGCCGGGTTCAACCGCTGTTATATTAAATATAACCTAGATTGTATTCCACCAGGAGCAGCATTTAGCTGAATCAGAACGAGACGCGGTGAAAACAAAGCGCCAGGTTGACACAACAGTTCCAGCAGCAAAGCTTCAAATGTCCCCTCGAGTTGCTCCTAAAGGAGGAAGTGGAGGATTTAACGGCCGGTGGAGGGAAATAAATCTGGGTGTGAGAGCTTGCTGTGGGTATGTGCGAGTTAGCTGCTCGAGGGCAACTCCACCAATGCAGATTATATGACAGATGGTACTGCAGTCCTGGACTTAATGAACGGAATTGTCAGATAAGGAGCCCACCAACAGCCACGTCCATGATATTCACAGCAGCAGAGGGGAATCAAAACACGCCTCATCGGAGTTGGTTCGACACACAGCTACAACAGGCTGGAGAAGAGGGAAAAAAAAACTGTCCACAGCTGGTGAGAGGGGGTGAAAAAATGAATCAAAAACCAGATAGAAGAATATTGTGATTGGAAATGAAGGACGTCATTGTGTAGCAAGGAGAGGGGGGGGGGACTTCAGATCTGATTCAAAGTGATAGGCTCAGTTACCTTTCCCCCCTTTGATTTTGATGTTGAAAGACAGTGTGCTGTCTTCACATCAAAAGGATCTGCTCCAGTGGCCCCCACAAGCCTGCACTGCTCTCAGACACTGGGCAGCGTGCCTCCTTTAGCATAGGCAGCCATTCCCTTCACTTCCAAGGATGTATTAAACAGTCATGTGTTGTGCAGTATTTATCTGTTGTTGTTTTTTTTTTTTTCATACTGCAATGGATCTTCTGCAAAAAGCCAGCGGTGACACATTGGGAGAGAGTAAACAACTAAACTGGCTGAGAGGGCAGTAAAATATACATGGGGGAGGGGGGGGGCTCCTATACAGCCTTTACCTGGGAGCTGCATTTTCTACTCTTCACACTATCATGAAAAATGCACATGCTCACATCGCTGCAAATACACAGCACGGGCCTGCACTGTGAGCCTTCCTCATGCACGACCCCCCACTCCCCCCTCGAAAGACGCGCCGGTCCGCCTGTACAATCAGCGTCTGTCTCAGCGGCGTCCCATTAAAAACAATCAAGGCGAACTTAAGAATGAAGGCAACACGATGGGGGGCTTGACAAACTTCACTCCGAAGGGTGGGGGATCCACCGTGCAACTTATGCGTCAAGCCACCCGTTCCCAGCGCCATGTGACTGTCAAAGCAAGATCCCCTTCGCGATTCACCCAGATACATCAGGTCACAACTGAAGCGCATATCGAGACGCTTTAATTAGTCTGACACGAGGCTGATTTCCCCCCCTCCTCCCATATTGACTATCAATACGTTGCGCGTTGATGAGCGCTGGATACACCTGAACGCATCGGTAGCCCAGTTAAAGTAATTAAGAGTGGAGAGCACGCCAAGATTTACATTAGAGCGCGCACTCACGCTGCAGCAGGGATTCATTCATGGGCATTATTATCGCTCCGGAGCCCCGCGATCTGCGGGTAATTGTGGACGTGCGCACCAACGCGAACAGACGGGCGAGAGGCATTCAGGGAGAGGAGCGTCACACTTACCGCGGATTTAGAAAAAAAAAGGACTGGTGGATGCGAGGATGCAGCACCGCGACCTGCAAAGTAATTTCTCTCGCAAGTGTCTTTCGGGCGCAGGGTCCCGTCCTTTTTACGCACCGATCTGTGCGGAACGGACTTGATGGGGAGTCGAGGAGAGGACAACAACGAATCCAAAGTGTTGCCTCCGGTCGCGGCGATCACAATCCTCGGAGATACATGTTTGTTTTCTTTCAAATGCGCCTCTGTCAGGGTCTGCTGTCCCTCCACGATCCCGAGTCCGAGGAGATGTCGCGGGGAGAAAGAGCGGCTTCCTCGCGTTGTATCCACGGTGCTTGTCGTCCCCCCACCGCTTTACATCCCTTTATGGCACTGCGCGTCCTTCTGTGCGGGGGCTACATCACGTCCCATAAAGCTGAAAAGCGAAACGCCAGCAGCCCTCGCCGCTCACGCACGCAAACACACGGAGATGGGCAAAAAAAGAGTATCCACACAAAAAAATAAGAAAAGGGAGAAGAGAGAAGAGAGGGCTGTGGTGAGAAAAGCTCCACAGGAAGGGGCAAGAATCAAAGTTGTTTTGGGTCCCGGGGTGAAAAGAAAAAAGAAAAAAATACTGAGCTCTCTGCGACTATGACAAACCAATTGTGCGCACTGGCTGGGAGTAATTCTGTATGGAGACCAAGGGGGTTTGGAGAGCCAGTGAAAGGTGAGAGGAAAAACTCGGATGTGGATTGCCGCTCTCGCCGTATACTCGGGCTCCACCTAGCAGCAAACATGAGATGACATGCCACGGAGCCGGCGCTCCCGACGGGGAAGGCGCACGAGGCACGGCATCCATACGGGTCCTCACGGACAATGATGTGGGGAATGTCTCAGAGGCCTTTTGATTCAGGTGATCAGGAGAAGAATAACCCGACAGAACACACAGGGGAGGGAGGGGGGGGGGGGATAAGCGTTGTCGTTGACGAGAAACACAAGTGTCAAACTCTCTTAGCTTGGCGCACATGACGGAGAGCGAAGCAGAGCAGATAGAAGGGTTTTTCATGACAAACATGTCAGAGCCACTTCATTAAAAACACCCAATTATACATTTGATCCCAAACAAGTTACAAAACAGTACGTTCAAGAAACGAGAGACGAGTTTTTCGATCATCTTCCTTATTATCTCGAACCACAGCGGTGACAAAACGCCTGGTTCTCCCCTCCCCGTCGCCACGCTCCACAAACGAGCTTCCTCCTGTTAATTGACGCCTATAAATTGGCCACAGGTGTGAGTGATTGCCCATCGTTAGCCTCCTGACCCGCGCGGGGTTTAATAATGTTACCTACTCCGCGAGAACAGAGCAATTTGTTCTTCTTCTGAGGCGGCAAGAACGGGAGCGTGCTCATTTCGCGCTCGCATGCTGAAGTGGGCTCGTTTCAGCCCCACAGGTTGAGAACAGAGGGTATATAGAGCCAGGATTATTAGATACAACTTGTTTTTATGGTGAAATTGTTCCATTTATTAAAAAAAAAAGAAATCAGCGTCTCGTGCTTCCTGTTCCTACAAAGTGGGAGTGCAGGCCAGACCAGAAAGAGCCCACTGCAGCACAACTCGGCTCCTCTTTCAATCGCAGAGATCCACTCTATTTCCTGGATACTTCAAAAGTCCTCCTCTAATATTGATGAGCAAACTATAGCATGGCGGGTCCAGCAACATAAATCCACTGCAGAACTCGTCTGCTGTTCTTTACCAGCCAGGTTGTGTTCCTCTGTCTGCCTCTTTTAAAAAAACACCCCCCAAAGGTGTTCTGCTGGACCCGGGTCGGGGGGAACATCCCTCGGCCAGTTCGCAGCTCGAACTTTCTCCTTCTGATTTTGGCAGCGCCGGCCGGGAAATCTTCCTCCTCTGCCAAGCTGCTGGAGCTGGGGGGGGAGCTGGAGCTGGGGGGGAGCTGGAGGGGGGGGGGCCGACGTTGTCAGCGAGCGTTCTGCTCTGTCCACGGGCCTTCACGGTGCATTCACTGTGGCAGCTCTCCGCGCCGCCCGCGCGCCAGGAAACATGCTGGACCTCTTCTGCGCCCGCCACATTTGTCTTGGTCCTATTTGACCAAAGAATGCGCCCCCATTATTCTTCTGGCTTCCTTTTCACATTCTTTAGTGGGGGGGGGGGGATTCATCTTGCAGTCCTGCGCTTGAACACCACCACTTTTCAGCATCATGCGGTTCTTTTAAACCTGCAGTCAATCCAGAATTGCATGCATGACGTTTTTTAGTCATAACTCAACTGTTTTCAAAGCCTTTGTCTTTCATAAATCCCTCAAAACAAAGCAATCACCTCAAGGTGACGCTCCACCCAATCCTTGGCATTCAAGCCTTATTGCACAGAGGTGGACCCTTCTCCTCTGGTGCTGTCCATACTGTATATTTTGCCTGAGGCTCGCAAGATATACAGTTATATTACATTCCGTCTGTGTGTCTGTGACTGCAATATTCATGTGCGTTCCTCTGCTTCTCCCTTTAAGGATTCGGTTCCTCTTGAAAACACTTTTAAGAGCTGTCAGTCATCGGTTCAATGAGGGGAGACGCGCTCAGGATTCCAGTTGATGACCAAAACAACTCGCCCCTGCGTCGCCGTGAGAACAGCGCGCGCGCGCCGCAGCCGGCGTCCCCGCGAATGTAAATACGAAGTGATAAATAAGAGGAATTCGGCCTGGAAGAATGTGTTGCTCTCTCTCTCTCATCTGGGTGGGCTTTTTTTCTCTCTCTCTCTTTTGAACGGCGAGTCCTCTGAGCAAAGCTCATGGTCATTTTTCTTGCGGGGAGTTGATAATTCAAACAGATCCGGCGTGCTTGAGGAGGTCGGTGCTCCGTTTCCCCTCTCACGCCGCATCCATCCCGTCTAATTTCGTTTTTCCCTCTTGACCGTCTTTTAAGAGGAAATCGGCCCCGACCAGAGGTTAAAGATGGCCTCGCAAAAACACACCTCCATATGTCGGGAGAGTTTAGGCCTAAAAAAGAAAGGGAAAACGCGGCTGAGGAGGAACCCTTCAGATGACCTTTGCACACCGCGGCAGCTGCGCCGCGTCTCCAGCTGGATTCCGCCCGCGTTCCCCCTCTCAATCATCCGATAGCCAATTAATCACCTTAATAATCCTAATTACAATCAAACAATAAGTAATCATCCAATCACTCACCCAGGGCTCCATTAATGAGCCCGTGCAAACACAGAGCTGGTAGAGGCACATTTCTGCACTTGTTCCCCCGCCTGTGTAACACCTTGAGCTCCCGAACGCTCCGGCTGGCGTTATCGCGCCCTGACACGGCTTCCTGTGCAGCTAAAAATGAAGTTTCTCCAGGTGAGCGCGCTGACCAAGCCTGGCTGCTCGCATAGAACCCGGGGAGGCTTCAAAGCGATGCAGCACTGCCATAAACAAGACCTGCGAAAACAGCGGCATTCAAAAACTACTAATTCTGGACAAGCAGGCTAATAGAACACAGGTCACACTCTACAAGTGGAAGCAAGAAAACAGAACATGTCGAAAAAAAAAAACGTGGAAAACGAAGTTCGGCTCGCCTGCGTCTGGTTTTGTTGGAGGAAATCAAAACCTTGCGGGTGATTGACAGGACGCGGCCGTGAACTGCGTGAACGAGGGCGGGAAACAAACCATTGAAACTTCAAATTAGAAGTGAAAAACGGCATCAATCAAGAAGTGGCCTTTGTTCTGTTCTGCTCTGCTTCCTTGTGTGAGGGTGAAACCTTTAGTTTCAGAAACAAGGTCTTCTCCACTGACAAAATAAAAAAAAAAACATACAACGTATTTTAACCCATTTAGAAGAGTTTTCTCACGATAGCTCATCACACTTTATTCAAGGCGTACTTGCTTTCAACACAACAGACAGCACTGACAAATCGACTGGTTACAAAACAACCCCTTTTCAACTGATTCTTATGACTGCATCCAAGGATGCACAAAAAAGTAGTTTCTGCACCTATTTCTGTGCAAACACTTCAGTTCAGTGACATTATGCATCATTGTGTGCAACATGCTAATGCTGAACGTCCCACTGCCACCGGATTGACTCGATGCAGAGATTTAAGCACCTGAAACACCGACGTAATTGGACGGCGTAAAGCGATGCGCGGCACCTCTGTGCAGCGATTCGCCGCGCTGTCATAAGAAACTCCTGCCAAACGTAATGCTGTGGAGGGAAAATGAGGGCTTATGGGGACAGTTGTTGTGCAAAGTGAATCCAATAATGTCGGAGCCATTTTTGCCTGTTTACCCATGCTAGCAAGCCCTGGAATTATCATCGCCGCGGTGCTGACACTTCCATATGCAGGGGAGCGCTTTGAGTGCTTCGACAGCCAGACACCCTTCCTCAGCTGTTTTCTTTTTTTTTTTCTGGGGGAGTGTGTGTGTGGGGGGGGCTGTGCAGAAAGTGGGCCACAGGAAAGGAAAATAAACTGATATTAGCGATGTCAGAAGCACAACAAAGTGCAAAGATTCAGAGCAGGCAGGCACGCTGCCGACTGGGAGTTTGTCGGATCAGTGGAGGGATCCACGCACGACGGTGAACCCGAGCTGAACCATGACCTCGAGTGTGAACTCAGAGGAGAGAGAGAGAAACTGTCAGTGACATCTGATCCCACACTGTTTCTGGTCGCATCCAACGCAATAGTAGACTCGTTTCTATCAGGGATCGGATGGTTGCAGCTGTTCCCAAATAAGCCCTCCAGATTGCCTCCGCCTGAGGGTCACGGACCCTTCATCCAATCTCCAAATTGCCTAAATATCACCGTTCAGCCAAACATCCGCCAGTCAAGCCTCCAACGCTTCAAGCAGGATCCTTCAACAACAAAAGCAACCGGGAGTTCCTTTACAGGGTCAGTGTATGGTCCAAGACAGAAAAAGAGACAAGATATAGTTTTGCCTTCGGTTTGGGATCATTATGGAGTTAAAAAAGAAAACTTAGAGGAGACTTTGGAAGAAGTGAATTCAGCAAAACCTTGGTCAAATGACTATTTGGGGGTCGTTCAAAATGAAATCTGCGCTGAATGAATCTCGACCCAACCTTCCACTCGTGTCCTTCCCGATCCTCCCGCTCGAAAAACAAAATCGGGCTCCTTAAAAACGAGTGACCTGCCAGTTTGCCAAACTCTGACGGAGGTCCTCTCTTTATTTTCCCACTCTAAATTTTTACAAGGCTGAATCCTGCTTTGTGAGACTCACAGCTAATAGAGCGTGTGCAGCTTTAGTTTCCCAAACAAGCTGAAACCACGAGAGGTCTTTCATGGTTAAAACGCAGCGCGTCCAAGCAGCCGTCTGCAGGAAAAGGCTTCATATACGCTGCAGTTTCAGGCATGTAACTTCGGTGCGTGCGGGCGCATGGCTTCCCACTCGGTCAGTGGGCACACGCACGCCGGCCTGCCTACATCTGACATTACATCAGCCTGCATCCAACTTGACTAAGCAACACCTACATTTCTTTCACCCACTGCAGCAGGAATTCAAGGGAATACTTCACGTTTGAGTCAGGCGTCTCCCACCTCATTCTCTCCACATTGAACGCTAAAGAGCAACCACGGAAACGCACACACACGCGCACTGTCAGGAGCTACAGCTTATTTATGCAGAGTACTGAATTAGTTCCCTGGTTCGACTCAGGATGGTCTCGCTGGCTAAGCTGCCACAACATGTTCGATTGTAGCACTTCAGTGATGTTTTTGTGCTGGAGTATGACAGCCAACATCCACTCGAGCGAGAGATATAATGAATTCTGTTTAGATATCTCTCTCTCTCTCTCTTTTTCTCAGTTCCAATAAAAACATTTGAATAAAGTAATTGACTACAACAATCCCCCACAATCGGAATATTGGCTGTTATCCACTTGAGATTAATGTGTGTCCAACTGAATGGAGGTATAATGATTTTGATACAGCCTCGAAAAAAAAAGGGTGTAAATCCAATGCGCTGAAATTAAAAGCTGGATCGATTGACTCGCTCTCTCTCTCTCTCTCTCTCGTGGTCTGAATAAGCACAAGTGTGTGTGTGGGAGTCGGGTCGGTTTCACACACACCTACCACCACGTAGGCAAAGGTTGTGTGGCGGAGACCAAAGGAGCGCTCGTGCGTGCGAGTCGAGCCGAGACTGTTGCTGCGTGTGTGCAGGTGTCAAATCAATTGGAGTCCTGGAACAATCAGAGCTCTATAAATAATCGCACATGCTTCTTGAGGCGTGGGTTCAACTTTCCTCGTGTGAAATAAAACAAAATCACTGTGGCACAAAAACACACTCACACACAAACTGCGACACCACAGAGGAAATCAGAGGTGCTGAGGAAGCTCGGTGAGGTTTCACTCGGCTATTAAACGATGATGTATATCGCCTGTTTCTCAGCTGCTGGATGGATTTCCGTGTTTTGCTTTGACCTCTGAAAACAGAGGTCATGCTGCTGTGATCCAGATGTTATTTCTCACGGACGCTGCCATCAGCAGGAAGAAGCTGTACCGCATTGATCAAGTCACACTGTCAGAATGCAGCAGGGAAGAATTCGGTTTTCTCTCTCCCATGAATTGTCGCATCAAAAGACTCGGTTCAGCAAAATAAATTAGAGGAGACGGCTTCGACTGAATGTGTGAAAGAAATCCCTGAATGTTTAGAGAAATATTCATCTGCGTGCTGAATGCAGCGCATGTATTCGCTCGCTGTGTGATATTTAAGGGGGGTCGAGGTCAAGGGAGGGCCTGGTGAGACGCTACAAGCTCCGCGCAGCACAGAAACGCGAGGCGGCGCGTGAAAGTGTAAATATGCTTCTTATCAACTGGAGAATCGCAAAGTTGTTTTGGTTTTTTTTTTATTCTCGACGCTGTGAGAGCGCGACGAGTCGACTCGGTGAAAAGCAAAGTTGAAGCACGTTCTGTAAATGTCAGCGTGTTACAGTTTGCACCAGGTAATTTCATTCATTCATCGCAGTTCTCCTCAAATAGCTGCGCGCGATCCTCCAGCGCTGATCAGTCGGCGCTCTGATTAAGCCGGGATTCTTTGACATTGTCTCCCAGGCCGTCACACGTGCAGCTCCGCGGCAACTTTCTCAGCAATTAACAGAGTTCCCACAAGCGACGCTCCATTATTTAGCGTCGCCACTCCGCGGAAGGCTCCTCTTTAAAGTCTGCGACCAAAAAGCGTTGATGGAACCACTCAGCAGAAGCCAGACGCGTATGAGCCACGGTGCTGCAGTCGGACTTCCCCATTTGCTTTTAGAGAGTAACATTTGATAGATTGTCTGATGTGGAGGTTTTCTCTCTCTCTCTCTCTCTCCTCGAATTGTATCACGGCTCACCTCTCCAGCTGTGACTCACACAGCATTCAGCAGCCCTTGACTGAGACATAATGAAACCATGAGCAGTCTGCGCAGTGGAATATTAGCTTTAGCCCCCCCCCCCCCCAATTTCCACCGTCAGATATACTGAGGTCAGATATCGCCGAGTCACGGGTGGGTTAACTGCACTCGGAGCGCTTTCGAGTGATGCGGGTTGTAATTTCCTCGCAGCGCAATGCTACAGAAACGTGGGGGGAGGGGGGGGGGAAGATGGAGGCAATAAATTGGTGGGTAATAAGCCACCATGCCAGGTTAGCAATCAATGACCCGCAGCCAGCGATGCCACAAGCTGCCAACTCTCACACTCGCCGGGCGCTCTGATCACTTTCCCCTACGACGCTGCCCCCGTTTCTTTCACACCTCACCTAAGTGAGGAAGATCAGACAAATTCCCTCATGAGCATCGAAGACAAAGCGACATGTGGCATTTTCCATATATCCGCCTGCATATCTATGGTGCTTCAGGGCTCAACATGAGAGCAAGCAGGAGGTCAGCGCCCAGTCATTATCAAAAATTGTGCGCCATTGATTTTATTGCGGTGTCGAGATTGGATTGACACTTCGGGTGCGCGCTCTCGCTCTGGAGAGGCCGAGGCTGATTGATTCGGGGCGACCTCTGGGCCTCCTCCCTGACGCGACCCCTTCAGCGCGCCACGTGACCTTTCAAAGTGTCCAAAATAAAAAAGAAACCCTTCACGAGCAGCAGCCACCACTGATATCACAGTCCATCTGCGCGTCCGGCTTCCCGCCGGGACGACGCGGATCGATTCGGGTCGGACCGGTGCAACCTTCGGCCCCCCCCCCCGAAAAAATGATCAAGCCAAACTTTCAATCCCCCCCCCTCCTCCTCCTCCTCCTCTGACCCCCAAAGCGAGGCACTCAGAGCGACAAACCTGCCTCCCATCAGCATCTCGGCTCACTTTGAATGTTTGTCCAAACTCTTGAACCCTGTGAGCCTCCCTTCTGCTCGGTCCCAGCCGGCACCAGCGACCGACGACCCAGCCTGCAGTCCCCAGCGCTCCGCTTCAAACGCAACTAAGAGAAGGAATGGCTGCGAGACGTCCTGAGGATTGCAAATGTTCAATAAAAACCAAACCGAATCATCATCATTATTCAATTATTCTCCGGCTAACTCTTTTGTATTCCAAACAAGATCACCATGTCAGATTCTCTCTGCTTGCGTCGAACATCGTTCGGGGATGCTACAGCTCCAAAGGCTATTTGAATACAGATGGATTTATTGGCAATAAATCAAGACAGTCAGAGAGAGCCAGCTTTAGCTGTGCCAGTATGACTCAGTCACTGAATCTGCGATTCCTTCCGGGCACTTCTTTATTGCGCCGCGTGACTCCCGCATACCGAGGCTGCTATCCAATAAAGGAGCGCTAACACAAAGTGAGCTCTTTCTAAAGGAAACATGTCGCTGTCGTGCAGCCGCGTCCTCTGTTTGTCGTGATGAAACGCCCGTCGCCTTTTCACCGGGAACGATCACTCCCCCCGATTCACCGACGCGTCGCGCTGCTCGATGGTGCAAAAGGGGCTTGTGTTAGCGCAGGCACGCCGACCTGTTAAACACAGGTGCTGCTAATTGCATTAATCACGCCAACGTGCTATTTAAGTCTACCACTGCCTTCATTAATGTTATTAGCCACTATAAAGACACCGAGACACGTTCGGCTGCTTAACGTTCAAGATCCTCGCCGGTGATGCAGCAGAAGCTGTTGACATCGGACGTTGCCGTCGTCCCACTCCAAAGGTTTCCTCCATCCAGGTTTTCAGAACGACGTTCGAAGCGCGACGAAGACGTTGCTCGTGTTAATTAACCGCAATCTCTCCAAAGAGACGCTCCGAGTCACCGAGTGCGTCAACGCGGTTAAAACAAACGCAATCAAAATTGTGCTTCTGAGTCATGAGAGAGAAGAAAAATAAACTGGAGAGGAGTTAAAGAAGAAGAAGAAGAAGGAGGGAGGTTTGATTCCAGTTATCAGAGATTTGGTGTCTCATGTCACTAAGCTGTCTCAAACAATGAGTCGCGCTGAAGGCCCCGTGACAGGCAGGTATAAAAATACAGAAGTCGGAAGCTGCCGAACACCGAGCTAAGATGTTTTCTCGCTCCCTTTTCTTCTTTCAATCTCTTGTCTTTCGCAGTATTTGGCTGAGTCAGACCTCCCACATAAAAGTGGCTTATTGTCAGAGTAGGAGGGGAGTTCTAGGGGTGGATAAGAGGGAGGTAGAAGAAAGATATAAATAGTGGAGGGATTTAGTCAGTATCAGCTCCCTGAAAGCAGCTTGTATCCCTCTACCCCCCCCCACCCCACCCACCCCCCCACCCCCCCACCCCCTGTTGAAATGACTCCTCACAGAATGACCGCGTCCCTTCCTGCTCTCCTCTGCGCCGTGCAAACCCCCCCCAAAAAAACAACTATCTCCGACACGGCAGCACTGCAGACTGAAGGCCACATCAACCTGATCAGCCTCCGTCTGCCACACAGACCTTTTCTCTTCCCCTCCCTCTCACAACGACACGTGGCAAAAGAAAAAGGAGAGAAAAGAAATAAATAAAGCACAATGCAAATATAATCAGTGTTGCTATTTCGGTGCGGCGAGATCTGACTCACAGTTAACAGGGAACAGAATCTCTCCCACAGGGTGTTTGATATATTTCATTTTCGAGCACCGGCTCATATCAAACGTGATAGGCGCAGCTCTTTGCTCCCGGAGATGGAGCGCGTAATCCCGCAAACAGGACACAGAAAGAGGAGACTGCTTCTATCAACACGCCACCTCCTCTTCCACAGCCCCGCTGATCCCCCCCCCCCTTTCATCAAACATACAACACACGCCGCTTCTAATGAAAGTGACACGATGCACTTTTCACACTCGTGTGTGTGAGTCAGCACCAGCTGTTTGTGCGGCTGAACTGCAGCGCACACATGAAGCAGAGAAACAACCGAGGTTTCCTCACTGATTTGTCTCACTGCACCCGGCACGGCAGCGACGTCGTTGCTCGAGGGTTGAGGAAGCACCTGTGGCTGCGTTGGGTCAACCGAGGCAAAGGTGTGTCCTCCGCAGTCATCATTTAGAGGTCCCACTCTAAGTCTCTCAGACAAAACAGTGAGAGTGGATGTTTGGTCTCCCAGCCCTGCGCTTTAAGATTATAGCGTTCTGCCGTCATTCACCACTGATTCTCTGCCGTCAGAATTGAAAGCGAGTGGACTGTTGTTTTTCTACTGTCTGTGCTGAAGTGTTGGGCTCAGTCCAACCCACAAACAACATGCAGTTTTTTTTCAAACTAAAATAAAAATACTGAGTTTGAAAGACCCAATAAAAAAAGATAGACCTAGAAAGACACTTGGTAGAGCGCATACCTCCACCAGGACCAAAACTACTGCCCTTTCTGAGTTATCCTGCTATCAGA
>JAUESF010000057.1:4458993-4483511 GCA_032274765.1 Malacoctenus tetranemus
TGTGCCTGCAGCACTTAGCCATCCTGTCAGGCTGGCCAGGCTCCCAGTGGATGTGTTCCATAGGGGACGCAGGCATGACACTCAACAAACTGTATCCAGCATAGGACTATAAGTGCATCTCTACAAGTTCTGTCATTCATTCATACACAAAATTATCACTTGTGCTAAGTTCAAGCAAAACACCTGATTGTATTTTATGCTTTACTTATTATTTTTCAAGGTCTTGTAACTTCCATGATCATGAAATACGAGCAGAAACATGAGAAAAGTCAAAGAAAAAGGCTTGAAATAGTTAAATGCTGCACTAAAATTGACATTTCTAACTTTTGGAGATGATCTCGTTTCAGAAATAGAACTATTCTGCAGTGTTTACCAACTAAACTGATCCTCACCTAAACTACAGAACAGGCAACTTCACCATCATGCAGCTGCGTAAAAGTGTAGTTGACAATACTTTCCTAGTTAGTATATAACATGATAGTCAATAACTTGACTTAAACTAACATCAGTGTACAGGTTTTCTCACCATTTCTTGTTTGAGGAACTGCATTTTGCTCTCCAGCCTCTTCAAGTCCGCGGAGTTGCTCCAACACTTCCCGTTGGTCGGATGCGCTGCAGCGGGCTTGTCGTGCTTGTCCCCGGGCTTTCCTCCGGCCAGCGATCGGAAGAGACTATCCGGAACTTTGCGTCCCAACTTGCTCTCTATATCCCTGAGATCGGGCACGACGCTGCTGTCCTCCTCCATTGCCGGCTGTCGCACGCGTCAGAACAACCGGGAGCGCGTTTTTTACGCAGCGACGTTAATTGCCAAAGTTGCAGGAGGGCGCAGAACCACCGGCGATCATCCCAACTTCTCTAACTAAGCTCAACTGACGTGAACGCAGTGACACTCCGCACTCAGACCTCCCATTTCACCCTCCGACCAACTGGGACGGCTCGATGACAGCGTGCGCACCGTGGACCCTCCCCTCGGAGGACCGCGCGTCCTCTGAAACCGGACACCCGACAGGTGAGGCGTCACCGGGATGTGGAGCACAAAAACCTGCTTCCTGAACTTAACAGCGTCGTTTTTTTCAGGAGTAACAATTACAAAGCAGTAGGAGTCCTACAGGAAAGATGTTTGCTGTCAATCACACCGTGTTCTTCCCCCTGACTGTTTTTTTACATGTTGAACAAAAGTGAGTCACCGTGTGCAAAGTTCAGCACACTTGCGCGCAACGGCACATAATCAACGTGACATATTCCAGCACCATTTTTAATATAAATGTGAAAACAAAGTTGTATCATAGACACTTTTAGTTTGATTCATGTTGGTAAAAGAAAAACAAAACAAAACATTAACCCAGGCAAGCAAGAACACCTGCACACTCTAGTGTGTGACAATGCTTGGAGATCATCACCATTTCATTCTTTTATTATTAGCGATTCTTTAGAATTAAATTAAAGCAAACACAGAGAGAAGTTGGTTTTTGTCTCATCTGGACAAGTGTATTTTGGAAGAGTTTTCAGAAATTGAACTATTGCACCCCCTAGTGCTCATTTCTGCTTGCTGACAGGGACGCCAACCACCAACAGTCGGGGCTGTTTGTGCAAAGTGTTTACGGAGCGACACTTTTACTCGCTTACATAGTTTTATCTCATTACATTCAGAGGATTAAAGATGTTTTGGGATCATCTTTAAACCGCAATGTGTTGGGGATAAGGGAGAAGTAGTGCAACTAAATAGAGATTTGTTTTAAATATATTATTTTGAGAAGCTGTACTTTTAATTGTTCATCACATACTAAAGCAAAAATATATGGACTCTTTGAACTGAATTAGAGAACAAGTGAATTCTTCCTTTGAAATCGCCCGTATTTCTTTCCACCTGTAAAGTCACACATCAAACTGAACTGAGGGCAGCATTACTGACACCTTCAGATCCTGTCACTCCATTGGTTCAGATTTATTTAATTTAAGGCAATTTAAAACTGTTGGTAAGCCACACACTTCAAAACTACTCAAGGGTTTTAAGACCAGAAATGTTCTGCAGGGGAGAGAAAGTGTCAAAGTAGCTGTTCAAATCTGCATTTTCTTGTTTTGATGAAGGCAGAATAATGCAAAGGAAATATTCAAGCTCCACAGCTTTCATCGGTGTGACAGTGAGGAGCGGAGGCACACAGGTGAGGCTCGCCTTCCAGCTGCGACCTCAGACCACCGACTGGCTCTTGTCGTCGTCGTACCGCTGGTACTGATCCACGAGCAGCGGCTGGTGGCCCTCCATCTTGTAGGAGCGGGCGCGCACCGCGCACGTGGCCACGGCGAAGATGACCGCGACGAGCACGAGGGCGGCCACGATGGCCATGGTGATGATTTCGGTGAGGGTGAAAGCTTGGCCTGGAGAAACAGGGGAGGGTGACTTCAGTGTCTGCACTTGTTCCCGGTCAGACTGGTGGTCATGCAGAGCTCCTACCTGGCCATTCAGCTTCGTAGGTGTAGCCCAGGTTGTCAGGGGCGGTCACAAACATCTCGGCGTTGGTCACTGGGGGCCAGAAGGGCACCATGTTGTAGCCCCTGTTGTGACCGATGGGGGCGTTTTCCTCAGGATACACAGGTGATTCTGGGGAAACACTCTCGAGTTAACACAGGCACAGCACAGAAAAGCACAGCAACAGGAAGTTGAGGTAGCTTAAACACCTGGACCGTGTCTCCTTAACCATTCATCAAAAATGGCGTCAGTGTAAGTGTGGAGCAGGACGAAGATGGGGTCGTTGGGGGAGAGGTGAGTTTGTCCTCCAGTTCCGTTCAGGAACAAGTGGGCCAGATTGTGCAGGCTCCTCACCACGGGGTCATAGTTCCCCTGGGGGGCGCTGTAGCCTGCAAAGAATGAAATAAGAGGGCTGAGTGAAAACACAAGCAGCACACTGGGCACGGCAAATCAATACTGTTTTTTTGCTGCTCACCTTCAATGGTGTTTCTGAAGCTTTCAGAGGAGGTGGAGTAGTAAGGTGGGGTGTCAAAAGCATTGACCTGCAAACAGTCCTCCACATCTTTGGGCTCCGGGAGGCGCTGTACCATCGGTCTGTTGACATTACCTGCTGGATTCCTTCTGATGGGGGAAGTCTCAGTGCCTGGAACATAGAAGAAGCCAGATTAAAACCAACACTTGCACACTTCCTCTGTGAATACAGAGGCTTCCTGCAGCAGCACGGTGGTAAACAAGGCTTACTGTTGCAGATGGTCCCCAGTGTGTCATAGTCCTCCACGCTCTCACAGATGACCCTCCACTGGGAGAAGATGGAGTTGGCGCTGAGGGAATTCATGTCGAAGCTGCTCCTGGCTCCCATCAGGTCATCTGTGCAGATGTCACATGTGTCTCCGCCGATGGCAAAGTTCCAGTAGGGGAGGGCGAAGGAGGGGTCCTGCAGCATGTCCTGCAGACGGAGGCCAACAAGAACGGGTGGCTCAGCCAGAGGTGTGTGGCCACTGAGCATCGCCACCAGAAACACAGAGCCCAGTTTCTACTCGGTATGTGCCCGCGCCCCGAGGGTCGTGCCTGTGAAGTCTCACTGTGGAAATGATGAATTAATGCTCAGAGCACATTTCCACAATGATTGGCTGCAGTCGTGACGAGACAGAAGCTCCGAAAAGGAATAAATGTGCAATGAATGAGAATCAGTTTGAATAATGGGCCTTGCAGATACAATTTTAGCGTCGCTAATGATTTAAAATTTGGTGTGTAAACTGTTGGGGAGACAAAATGCATGTGGTGGTATGAATTTAGAGGAGGTGGGAAGGAAAGATGAAGTGGGAGCTTTTTCTTTTTTGGATTGCTCACATTTCACAATTGCCTCTCTTTATGCTCTCTTTTCTCCTGTGAATTGCCTTTTTTCTTTTATTCTATTTTGTTTGGATGATTGATTTCAATACAAACACCAAGCGAACAAGGGAAGCTTAATATTCCACCTCAAAGGAACAACCTAACACCATGACTAACGCCTCTTCAAACCGTTTTTCCACCTATAGATGATCCACTGGATAGCGCACCTCCTCTCTACATCGGAACGGAAGTAATACTGTCCCCTACACACTGCCGTGGTGATCGGTGCAGTTTGATAACTCCTCTCTCTAAAGCTCTGTTCAATACTGCTGCTGTTTCACCTGCGGTCCGATCGAAACGCAGCTTATAAAATGTTTAAAGTCGCATTTTGCGCGCTGGAGTTAATCAAGGCGTGATATTGCTTCATCAATGATTCCCAATTTCCAATAAAGCTTCATTAGGCAAAACAAACAGGGGAGGGTGTGATTATTGGGCGGTGCATTAGTGAATGATGGAGAAAAAAATCGATCAAGAAATCATACTCAACTATAATCATAATCAGGTACAACTTAAATGACTGTAACTTGGGATGCAGCGCTGCAGAACCGGCCCTCACCTGCATGTCGCGCTCCAGCTGCAGCAGGTGGAACCTGTGCCAGGTCACGAACCCGGGGCCTTCGTGCGAGAAGTCCACCCCGCCGAAGCTGGGCTGCCCCGCGCCCAGGAACGTCTTGCTGACGGAGTAATAGTGCGTCCACACGAAGTAGTTGTAGATGGTGATGTTCTCGAACAGCGTGCTGTTCCCGTCGGGCCCGAAAATGTTGGTGTAGTGGCGCGTCGCGATCACCAGGTCCGGGTGCACCGTGCGCTTGGCCTGGTCCAGCGCGCTCACGAACGCACGCTTCTCCGCCGCGCTGAGCTGCATCACGTTTCTCCTCACTGAGGGGATTACGCACAGCAGAAGGAATAATTGGATTAACTCAATCAGTCATGCGGTAATTGGGGGGGATCAGTTTTAATGAGTGAGGGAAAAAAGTAGAGAAAATACGCGTAATAGGCGGAAGTTTGACAGTTGTCACCGTTTTATCCAGTAATTAAAGTACTTTTTAATGAATTTCTGCGCACTTTTATCTGGTTTCATGGCTCTAATTTGAATTATTCGGTTAAAATATACAGCTGTCTGACGTTAACAGTTAGCGCTACGTTACATGAGTCAAGTGACACAGAACAGTCCTCATCAGCTTGCAATCTAGCTACTTTATGGCTTTTTAAATCCAAAGAAAAGATCTGTCTCCGGGGATCTATCGCGCGTAATCCATGAAAGTATTCAGGGGATCATCAGAGGGAGTTCTTACCAACAGACACTCGCTGGTCACAGTTGTCCCCGGTCCATCCGTGTCTGCAGCGTCCACAGTTATAACCGCTGAAGTTCCCGTTGCACTGACAGGCGCGGCTGAAGTAGCGGACGGGCCATCGCTCCCGATCGTCCCGTCCGTCGTGCGGGTACTGAGGCCCGTGCGGGCGCGCGTCCACCGCGAGGGAGACGCACTGTCCGCGCCCCGTGCTGGAGCCACAGGGGTCGTTCGCGAGACCGGAGGGCGACGGACAGCATTGCCCAGTCCTGAGGACCTCCGGGGTCACGCACTCTCTGGGGAACTGTGCGCTCACAGCCGCCGCGCCCAAAAGCACCCAAAAACAGCACCGCAACATTGTCCCTCCGAAAAAAAGTAGCAATGAACTGGACTCAGTAAGGCTGCAGAAACACTCAGACTAAATCTTCATCCAAGAATGAACGTGCATCACTTCTGGAATCGCCGTTTGTGCCAAATGATTAGGTGTAAAACTCTCCCTTCCATACGCCCCTGCAGGCCCAGCTTCTGCTTTCCCCCCAAACTACTGAAGCGGCGCCCTTAAATAGCGGATTAGCGCATGACTCCCCGGCTTTTCTGACTCCCGCGTGATCCCATCACATTACATCGTGCTTCCTGCTGGGATGGAGAGAAAGCAATGTAGTGTGATCCGGTCATGCACAGTGTTGCTCCTCTGCAAAGTCACCGGGTGTCTGCTGCTGAACGAGCGTCGGAGGGGGGGGGAAAAGCCTAATTAATTAGGGGATCTGAAAACACAAATTGTGATGAATGAGTACGCCCACGCACTTCCACCACGCACTGCCACGTTTCAGCTCGCTTTTATGAGCACTGTATGAAAATTAATCTGCTGTGAAGTCCTGTTTTATTCCATCTGCAAATTTAGCCTTTGGCACAGACATGGATGTTTGTGAAATTAGGAAAAACAACAAGAAATAAGCCAAAATTTGTTTTAGCGTTTGAAAAACAAAAACAAAAACACAACTCCCACAGCACCGTGATGCAGGAGCTCAGCCTGGATTGTCTCTTATTGTGACTATTTGTCATTTGACTTCCCAGGAGATGCCCCCCCCCCCCAGGAGTCAGGAACATGTGACATGAAAGCATGACTGGAATTCATTCAACAAAAGCCAAGTCTTTTCATCTAAAGGTCTTTGTTTTATATTCAGTCACTTTCAAATCGATGTGACTGAACACAGCAGGGCCAGTGCCATACATTTTAGCTGCATTTCACGAGCTCATGGGCAGGGCAAGAGGGGAATCAAACTGCTCACTTTTGCAAAGGAAGTTGACGACAGAGAGCTGCATTAGGTCACTGTCGCCCCCTGCACCTCCAGGACTCCTTCAAAAATAAGTTCACAAGCTTTGTGGTTTGAAACATCAACTCCCCGTCCACCCCTCCCTCTGTTCTCATCACAAATGGCACCATGGCAATAAGCAACTCATCTCAGTTAACTGCAGGCTTGGTATAAATATCTGCTCCTGGCTTTAAGACCACTATTTTAATTGGGAGTGCAGAGTTACACTTTTCCATTACAGGTTTTATGGTGTTTTTTTTGTTTTGTTTTCTTACAATGAATGCTTGAGGATCTCTGTAATCCCACAGGACGATTTGTTTTAATAGTCAGGACATATCCCCACCCAAGCATCCCAGCTAAAAGCAGGCTCTGCTCCATTTTAAAGCCCCTTTATCTCCGACCAGGTGGTTGTAATGCGAAGTGTGGACTGAGGGGGGTGATCAGTGTCATTTGCCGTAATGAGCGTGAGGGGTGCAATGGCTCCGTCACGCCTGAGAGATCAAGCAGGCAGCCCATTTCCGAGGCAGCGTGCGAGTGTGCTGCCGGAGAGTTTGTTTTCCTGGAGATAGACACAATTATGATAATTACGGCGTGCCCGTGAATGAGGCTGATTATTGTGAAATGCACGGCGCCACTCGGCTTCAAAAGTGACATTTTCCCTGTTTTGGCTTCCCCGTGAACCCTTTGTGCCGCTCACTTCATCTTCCTATCAGCCCTCCAGCTCGCCAACCGCTTGTTTACTCGCGTCACTGTACTGCAGGTGAGGGAAACAACAAAGCTTTGATTGCGCCAAATGAGCCGATGATACAAGTGGCGAAATCTTGATGGTTTTGCCGTGCTGGTCCTATAACCTCCAGACAGTTTTGCAATGAGCGAAAAAAAGATCGTTTTTGTTGACAAAACCTACACCCTTAAACCCTTTCTTCCCATGATGCACTACGAGCTTCAGCGAGGATTTGAGAGACGGGACTCGATAATATTAAACATCTGCTAAGAAATGTATAAATTAGACGTCCTCCAGCAGTTCAGCTTCCTCTAATTAACAGTCACATGATTAGAAATTCACACAGACTGACGGACAGGGAGCAAATCAATCAATACGACTAATTCAGTTTTAAGCAGCCACTTGTGTTTGGACTCGAGGAAGCGAGGCAGCGCGTCGGCGGCGTCTCCAGCCACATCAAATGGCAGCAGACGTCGAACAGTGGCGCCGCACTGAAGGGAAACCTTGAGCTATTTGTATTTCACCTCAGCTTATCCACTTTATGCTGCTTTACAGTTTTACTTCAGAGGAACCACTTGTCATGTTTCAGATGTCTGCAGTTGTTAACATTTCCACCAGAGAGAGATTCCTCCTGCTTAACTTCTGAGGGGGGTGGATTTTTTTTTCTTTTTTGAAACCTTCAGAAGCCCAGAGAGGTACGAGTATCACACATCCCACCAAAACATGAAAGGCCAGAGGAGTAATAAAGAGACCAGAGTTGAAATATCAGACAGCTCAAGTTGGTCTATTTCAGCCTGATGATTCCTTAAAGAGCCACAAGGTTGATAATCCAACCTTTGAATTGATACTTTTCAATTATTACTGACGGCCGAGTTCACTGTATGCAAGTAGTTTACTGCCAAATATCCAGCATTATTCTAAAAGGTTTGATGTGAAAAGTTAAAAATGTCGAACAGGTAAAACAAGAGTCTAACACAGCTCCCATCATTTCACTTTTCTTAAATATGAACAAGCTGCTGCCGTCGGCGTAAATAGTTCCCATGTTGACTAATTAATCATCAGAATACAGTCTTCAGACGCACCAAACAGCGTCCAAACAATGCCGCCGTTTACCGAGTGGAGAAAAACCACCAGCGAGAGGCAAAGATTCTTAACCCAGTCACATGCGCTTCACATTGGTTACGATAATACCAGCCGCGGTGCATCGTTTTATAATTGGGGCGGGACGGCGAGGATTACACAAAGCTCGCGCTAAGCTCATTCTCATGTAGTAAATTCTAAAATACAGGCACATTCCTGGTGTGTGCGCCGTTCCCATGGTTTCCTCCCCCTCGAGAAGCTGCCAGAGGGCCGTTAGTGCGGCAAGGTTGTTAGAGCCATTTGAACCTAATTTTTCTGGAGTCCTCATCTTTTATGTCTTTTCCCTTTTTCCCCCTTTATTACTAAGATGAACACGGTAATAGTTATGATTATAAATTATTTTGACCTCGGAGTCGAACATTGGCTCCAAATGAATTTTCGATGATTTATTATCATAACAGACATCCAGGTATTAAATAATTCAATGTGCTATTGACCTGAAATTGCACCGCTGTGTCTGTCTTAAGGTCACATTTCAGGACAGGAGGAGCCAGTGATTTGCTGACTGTCTTTTGATTAAGTCGAGAGGAAGCTTTTACCTTCATCATCCCTCCACCCAACTTCTCCACAGTTTACTTTGGGCCATCAGACAGGCAGACACAGTCGAAGGAGAGTGTCTGCATCGATTCCCTCCGACAGATAAGTGGTGGCACCGCCATGATCTAATTGCCAGAATGCATACGAGCGCATGCACATGCAAATATACAAACATGGATGAAGTCAAATCTGAATTATACATTTTTTCCCCACTCATTAAAATCCTCCACATTGATCTGCTGCGGGCGCTACACGTGTACATATCTGTTGTGTGGGTCCCGTGACCGCTGCTCAGCCGACCTCCCTTTCATACCACCACCACCACCCCTCCCTCTCCCTCCTCCCCACCCCCCCACCGCTCTCCCTCGCCACCATTCACTGTGTGCTCACATCTGTGCCTGTGTGTGCGAACAAACCTTGGGCAGGATGGAGGATCATGTGAGAAGATGTGACTCAGGCTTAATGGTAATCCTTGCCTTTGGTAAAAATGGCACAGTGGGAGTCATTAGGGGGGGAGCTCTATATGAGCCGTTCATATGACTGTCTGATTCTCTCTGTCTTCCTCCTCCCCCCTCTGTTCTTCCCCGCCAAGGCAACGCCGGCTCCTGCTCCTCTCTTTCACTCCTCTCTTTTTTTCCCTCCCTTTTTAATCGCAGGCTGCTTTCAGGCCCTCGGTTGATCTCAGATGTTGTTTCAATTCTTTCTTGGTAATTAGGAGGAGAAGAAAATCGCACGATATCTCAAAGGAAAAGTTAGAGTTTAAGGAATCTCTTGCATAACGACCATAAGGGACGACAGCCATCCTTATAACCTTGTGAGAGTGTGCTCACTGCAAACACACTCGTACTCCAAGCAATCTTCAGACAGGAAATGTATGCACAGTGAAAATGAGAGGCTGCTGATCTAAATCCATCCCTCAAATTCAAGGAACTTTGTGAAAACCCAAACTTTAGTTGCACTGTTGTTCTGTCATGCTGTTATATCCACTTAGCTATTCCATTTTCATACAAACAGATCATCGTAATCAGCCTTTTTCTCCCCGCTTCTCTCTCTGACATTCAACTTTATTAGCAGCAAGAGTTTCACTGTTTGCTTTGGATGTGAATCAGTGATTGTGCTGTCAATAGATGTCTATTGAACTACGATCAGTCACAGAGGAAGTTGGGCACCACTAGATAAAACTGTTGGCAGTGCTAATTCTCCTCTTCAGACCAGAGCACAGGGGCGCAGAGTGAACGAGCCACAGTCACATCTCCAACAGGAGGGGGGGGGGGTTAGCTACTACAAGCTGTTTTCACACAGATGAGCGAGTGTGACGAGTGTGTGAAATAATTGCAGTTGGCTCAAATCACAGTGATCAGACAGTGGTGAAGGGACGGGGACAGGCCTCGTCGAGACCTTTCACTTAAGGAAAAAAAGCAGATTGTCTCGTTCCAGTGCGGATGCACCTCCGACGAGGACGAACGTCTGCATGGGACTGCTGTGGCAGTTCATCGAGTTGATGTTGGAGACGTCGGTGGAAGTTGAGCCTTTAGGCAAATCAGTGGGATTTATAGCCTGGGTTTTATGTCTCTGCGAAGCTTCGTGGCAATCAATCCAATGAGTAAATACAGATGCTGCTCCGAATCCGACGTCAAAAGCGAGCGACGGGGGAACTGACAATGTCATTATTGAGACGGAGAGCTGCCAGAGGAGAGCAGGGTAAAAAAAAGAAGAGGATCACACGTCATCCCAACCAAAACTTTCACTCACTTCTCTAATGTGAAAGCATGTTTCATTGTTCGAGCTGAATCGTTCTCGTGCAAGGCCGTGAGAGCCATATGACGCAGGAGACTGAAGGCAAGACTTCAGAACAGGTCAGTCTGCTGTTTCAGCCCCCTCATGCTGAAAACACAGGACGAGTTCAAGAGAAAGTTCACTCTTCATTTTGGCGAGGAGTGAAATGAGGTCTGTCCTGTGCTGCCGTCTGAAAGAACCTCATGACCAAAGTCCTGGGGCGGTGAACGAGGCAGAGGAATGTTCTGGAGGGTGTGTGTATATGTGTGTGTGTGTGGGAGGGGGTGTTCATATCACCTGCTTTCGCTGCACACTGCTCCCTTCACATGTTAAGCTGCATCCATGTCCTGCAGACATACAGTAAGTGTATGCAAGCAGTAGTTATTGCAACGCAGCTTAAGAGAACGGCTTATTCTTTGCTGCTTTCTGTTGTGAATAAAACACCACGATTGTATCAAAGGTCGGTGCTCAGCGATATAGTTCGTCGGTGTAGGTAATGCTACATGAAACTGACAACAGTCCTTATGTTCATGCATCTGCTGTGGTCATAACTCATGTGTGTGTGGAGGAGGAATATATCATGGCACTTGAAGAGAAAGAGAGAAAAAGACCCTCCATTAAGCTTCACACTATATCCGGCGCAGGAATACAAATAAGCTGGGGAATAAGGGAACGCTCTCCTATTACAAAGCGCTGATGTGCGAGGAGAAAAGGCAACAAAGACTCAACACTGAAACAATAAATCTGCACGAGTGAGAAGCACGTTCACGCTCACGAGCTTCAAATCCAGCACCAGAGTCATGGCCAGTGGCAGGAGCACAGTCAGAGTGTGCAGCGACGGAGAGGGTTTTAATGACACTTGATAGACGCCGAGTGGAGAGAAAAGGTGACGTGAACGAGGCTGAAGACAAAGAGCTCAAAATGGATCTCCGTGCTGGAGGTGTAATACAGCGCAGAAACCAGCAGAGGACAGTGACATCTCATGGAAAGATCTGCACCAGAGACAGGCGTCTAATCGGTGTTTACAGTCAGTCTGGGTGGGGCCGCATTGACTGTACACAAGCTTTGTGTCACACACAGAAGACGGATCATTACCAGCCATCAATTTTCACTAAAAATAGCCTCTACGAGAACCAAATACACATGTGGACAAAAACAAAAGACCGCCTCGAGACCGTTTCTTGACCTTAATGATTACAAACTTAATCCAAATGCACTTTATAAAATGATTCATGCAAAGCAATCACAATATTGAGAGCTGCACATTTATATCTATTATTTTCCAAGCTGCCAAACCTGCTGGGAGAGGACGCAGGGAGTTTAGGCCGAAGACAAATATGCAACACTGTGACAAAGAGATGAGGACCGGGGGAAGGTAAAAGTGCTGCCACTTTACAAGCTACTTCAAAACTTCCGGGAGCTCCACTTCACATTAGGGTTTTGCAGAAATACAGAATAAGCATTTTTATGAGCGAGTCAGAGAGAACTTCATTTGTTCCGCCAGCCAACTTCTCCGAATGGAGTGCCAACTGGAGGTAGACTGACACACTGATGAATAGCTGGAGTTAGTCCCTCAAATGGAGGCCTCCGCCACTATCGGGATACTGTCTACTTAGCACATGCACCAGCATCTTAAATCTGCTGCTTTCCAATACCAAAGCACTTCAGGTGATTTACATAGCAATCATTTAAATGGCAGAGGTGCTGTGACCGGGCGTTAGCAATAAAATACAGAGATCTACCGCCCAGACTGCTGCTTGCACTTGATTGCTTTTTAACAGTCATTTGTCTTGCGGGAGCCTCTTGAAAAAAGGATCATTTTTTGGGTCAGTCCTTCGCTCTCCTCCTCCGAAATCTCCCAGCTGTCTCCGAAAGAGGGAAGCTATTGACAGGTTGTGTGAATGGGAGAGGTGAGGATGATTCAATGGGAGCCGGCGGTGTCACAGATCATCGCAGACACCGGTGGTAATTAGTGAACGCGCGCCGGTCCTGCTCCGGGAGGCGGCCGAGGCGGAGGGGCAGCGCCGGCCTCGACCAATTAAAGAGGCTGCAGGGGAGCGGCGCGGTGACAGGGAGGAAGGTCCAGAGCTGGCTCGCCATTAATAAAGACAGACAGTCGCTTTCAAAAGGAAAACCGAATGACAAAGAAAGAGGAGGGACGACGGCGCGGAGGACGGTTATCTGTCATCAGTTGAGCGACATCAGAGGGAGCTTTGAGTCAAATCTAATGAGGTTTCTCATCCAATTTCAAAAAAAGCCTGTTTTTGATCATGTTCATTAGATAATCCGGTCAGAAATTAGAGATAAGCGTCGTGGCTTTTTGAATATTAGATTCCTTTTAGCAGCCGACTGATAGCAAGCCTGAAAAAATACAAGGAACACGGAGTGAAAACTGATGCTCAGTCATTGAGAGATGTCAACCAGCTGATCTGAGCCAATCCCGTTCTCCCAACGCAAACACTGAATGTACGATTCACCAGTCGGAATCGATTGCGTAACACTGAAGCCTGCCAGCAGCAAACCTCTCATCTTTCCTGCAGGAGTCTTCCTTTTGTCAAACAACCAATGCTTTTCTTTCCCCCAAATCCCGCACTGAGTCTTCCAACAAACTGTCGTCGCACATCCACCCCCCACCCCCCCACCCCCACCCCTTTGACTGCGCGGGCCCCGCCGAAGCCCTCATCGGGTATCCCCTCACATGTCGCTTTCCCAAAGCAGCCAGATAAAGCTCACAGGCGCCGTCGAATCAAGGGATTTGGAGAAAGAGACAGAAGATCTGAGGCGCAGGATAAGGATTTGTAAACTCCCAGATCTGGGTGCTGCTGGGACGCCGCTTGGACAGACGGCCGTCGTCAAAATTAAAAAAAAGAAAAAGAAGAAAACCTGCTTGTTTAAGGTCCACTTTTAGTTTTTTTTTTCTTTTGTATTGATACAAAGTAGGTGCTGTGTATGTGACGATGCTTGGAGTACAGAGAATCACACCTCAGCCTGTGGGCGGATGAGAGTCAGGCACAGATGTGGCAAGACTTCTTTACAGGGAAACAGGCGCACTGCTTGTAAGGGGAAGAAACGCACGAACAATATAATAAATGTGAAATGAGCTCCTGACGGTTTTTTCTTTAACTGATTACAGCCGTGGCTGCGGTCTGTACATCTCGATGAAAACGTCACATTCCCTTTGTGCCCGCCACATGTGGGAAGAGGAAACTTTTTTCGCGACTGATGCCAACTTTTCCCAAAACTTGCCCCCGAATCTATTGGCAACATGTTAATCCGTGCTCACGCTGAATAAACTTCCTCTCATGAGTGCGAGCCCGAGTTTCCCGGCAGGAAATTAATTCAGCGGAACTTCTCGATATAGACCCGCATTGATCTGTTGCTGCTGCATGTCGGCGGTTTGATGGAAACTCTGATAACAATCCAAACTCCAAAAGAAAAACAGAGCTCCTCCGCGGTAATGATGCTCCCGCCGCCGCGCCGGCGGCCATTTTTTCTTTTTTTTCTTTCCACGAAATCAACACTTGTTAAATTTCAGAGCCCGAGTCTCGGAGGTGAGGGGTTGGGCGAAACGACTCCCTAATGAGACGCAACGTAAATATACGTTCGTGCTTATTGTGCCAGCCGTCGATGAACCTCCGCACATCCAAATATGGTCGTAAAGTTTAGTTAGATCCTGATCTCAGTGAAGGCCTTCACTCATCTTTCACTTTTTGGTGAGCTTCACAAAATTCAAGCAGACAGGGGAAAAAAAAGTGTGCTCAACTCGCATGTCCTGAATCTGCCTCCTTGCACATTTCTCCTCCCTTTAACACTCCACAGATGTGATGAGGTGCGATTCACCTGCCACCCTCTCCTGCTGCACCTCACTCGGGCAGTGAGTCATTTATTAGCACTCCATTATGTCACGTAGGCAAATGTATTTCATTTGTTATGCGTGCAGGGGGGTGACGAAGGTTGAAATGTTCTTGCTAATTTAATGCCTATTGAGACAGAAAATTGGATCTACTTCAGGGAGCCGTGATGAGTGTCGGGATGCCAGAGCTGCCAATTTCTGCCCAAGATTAATTAAAATGAAATTTCCATGGGACCTGTGACAGTCGCCCGTCTCCTGTACATATTTCTTCATAATTGGAATCTCAGTCAGTCCCCGGAGGAAGACGAGGTTTCTGGGATGTTTCAGGGGAGGAGTGGGGGATCTGCTGAGGTGAGCACTAAGTAGACACCGATGGTGTTTGCCCCCACCCCCCCCTCCCAAAAAAAGAGGAGAAGCTCAGTTTGAAAGCTTCGAATGCGAGGGAGAGGATGTATATTATCTGTCCAAACAGGATGTCTTACAATCAAAGCATAGCGGAGGGCGACAAAAGGCGAGCCCTCTCACTCTCCACCATAGAAGCCAAATCCAGCATTTGATGGAGATCAGCTGCAGAGGGATCCGTGGCGGTGACAGCCAAGTGTTTAGCTTATGCATCGCCGACGAGGCTGGAACACCTGCAGAATCTATATTATTTAATGTGCTGGCACGGTGTGAAAAGCACAGAAGCGGGAGGAGACGACGCTTGGAGATTCAGGACAGGTGCGCTTCTTTTCATTCTTGCCGGGTTGCTCCTCTCCAGTTACAGCCGTGAATCATTTCAAACGGCAGCGGTACAAAACAAAACGATGTTGCACCACGGGGGCCTTGCTTCGTCACTTCTATTCTTCTGTCAGGTTTATGTGTTTGGGAAGAAAAACACACATAACAGGCGGTTGTCAGCGCGCGATAATGCGAAAGCGGCCCCATTTTTCATCGCGCCGTCGCGACGGCACTCGAGTGCACAAAATTAGCGGCCGCCAACTGCGGCGTGTCACATCATGTGACAGGTCAGCCGAGTGGCTGATTGATTCACCGATAACGACACGATGATGGTGAAAAAAGTTCAGCGTGACTTATGTCTGACGAAAGTTGGCTGGTATCAGGTACCAGTTGCTTTTGTAGTTGTAGAGACTGGAATATGTCTCATATCTGAAATAAAGAAGCTTAAATACATCGTTATCGCTCTTGAAAGCAGAGTGGGCCTTTATCGACTCCACTTATTAGCAGTTGTATCACACTGCAGAGAACATTCAAGCCATCCACAGAGAAAATTACCCAAATAAGACGAGCACGAACCCTCGCTTTTTTTCTCTCCCCTCTCCTCCTTTCATCCATTCTGTAATCCTTAGTCAAAAGATCAAGCCGCTTTCTTACCTTTCTAGGTAGACAGGAGCTTAAGCACTGTCACTGGATGGATTTAGGTTAGACCTGAGCTGTCTGTAAAGTCTGCTGCGTGGTTTCTTTTCTCCCCCCGCCGCTTCTTAGTTGGTCAGAGTGCTCATAAGTTAAACGTGGGTTTCGGTGGGAATTAAGGGCTCTTTAGAAATGACTGAACTTCAGGCTGCCGTGCGCACACGCTGGCACGCGCACGCACCTCGGAGATAACCGAGCCAAAATACTAATGAAACAGGCAGGAGCTAAACAAAAAGAAATGCAAGAAAGGAAGTAGCAAATGTGAACTGCTGCAGAAGATAGAACTGGTAATCACACGGCAAGATCAGAGTCGTCAGAAAGTACACAAGCAAAGACTTGGGACAGTCAAAACCATGCATGGACAGAGATTTCTGCTAATTAGGACCCGCACAGCACATACATCTGACATCATTATTCCCTTTAGCTCTCGTCGAGTTTCCAACAAAGCAACGAGCTGGATTAAACATGAGTCGGGCTTTGTTGAGAGGGGGAAGGATTCAGGACAGTTTTCACAGAATGTCAGTGTGACCGATGCGATGCGATTCCACTTGTTGTCGCGATTCTGCTTTTGTTGGGCTCGGAACCCGTCCTCTGGGTACGACCACAGTCACCGAGTTGAAGTGCTTCAGCGCGACAGGTCCTGAATAGCAGCTCAGCACATGAACCTACTTCAAATCCCCCATCGTTGCCGACCCCCTTCCGTCCTTGTCCTAATACAAATTGTTTCAAAAATTCATCGAGTGTGGTTTCTGAAGAGCCTTTGCTCGTGATTAATTCAATTATTTGCGAGAGTATCAAACTGAACCCGAAACATGACCCAGAATGCACTTGAAGTCCACTCAGGAAAAACACTGCCCAAGGATACGTGGCAATTGGAGTTCAGTGTTTTTCTGTTTTCGTACGGAGAGCAATTTATCTCAGTAGCAGCCCATTCCTCGTCTCATAGTAACGGCTGTCTGCCATTCTGTTGTATACCACTGCTACTTCTGAAAGCCAAACAACCCCGCAGACAAATCTCAGCGCGCCTTTTATTTTGATTGAGATATTTCAGTGAAACAAATGTTGGATTCTGGTTTTTTTATAGATATAAATCTCATTTTTTACTGAAATTAGTAAGAATAAAACTGCTCCAGTGACGGCTGGTATAAACACAAACGTTTGCCCACAGTGATGATGTTCCATTGAGCCATTGCTTGTATGTGACGCCACGACAGGAACGGTTGGACAGCGCTGCTGTAAATAGTGCGTCAGACGGAGCAGCCTTGATGCTGAACGGAAGTAACGCGGAGGCAGAACAGGACGTTTCTCCATCTTCGGGGAGAACGGTGAACGCAACGCGATTGAAACCCCGAATTTTGGCGAGAGACTTCTCATCGCCTCAAAGCCTTGTCCTAACTTTACATGAGTCTTTTTGGAAAAAGTCATCATGACAAAAAAAAAAAATGTATCCGTATGAATAGTTAACAAACACAGAGACAAGCAAATGCACCAAAGTACGCAAGTGGGTATGAAAGAACAAAGACGACGTGGAGACACGCCCTCTGCCATTTGAGCGAGAGACAATAACCAGTCTGTTCTTCAGATTTGGGCCGCTTACATAACTAACTGTCATAAATTATGTACTGGCCCCTCCGAATATTAATTTTTAAATGCAACTCTCTTTGAAGCAACTATAATTGGGCATTTATATGTTTTGCGCGCTGTCTCTGAGGTATTGACGCACTCTGACGCGGGTTCAGTTGCAGCGAAACAGAAGTCTCTGAGGCAGTGCGCACATTTTTGCCTCGCTGCTCCCTGGCTCAAGCTCACCAGCTGGATCTTCCCGATTAAAACTAAAGCAGACAAGGCTTCTTCCCGTCACAGGGAATCAAAATGTGACACCCCCCCCCCCCACACTCTCTTTTATAGCACTTGGAAAGTTTCACTGAAAAAAAAAAAAAGAGTCTTGCTGCAGAAAGGCAGACTGAAGTGTGTTGACTCTGTGACAGCTGTCACCAAGCTTTGTCAGCTGTTGGTAAGCCTTGTGTATTTCGATAGTACTACATCCAAGGCTCTGGCGCCGCGGAGCAGGTGTGCTAATTTACACAACAGTGAGGTTTACTTGGTAATGATCCTCTGATGCCGAGCTGCTGCGCTTTGACATCGCCTCGCCGCCGCGTTAACAGATGCGCCTTGAAAGGTTCCGTCGGAAAAGCGAAGAGGACACTTTGCAATCACATTAGCAGAAACCCAGGGTCATTTGTCGAGCCATTGTCGTAACTCTAAATCTCTTCATTAGCATAACAGGAAGATTAAAAGTGCACAGTAAGGTGGAGCGATCCACAGTTAAAATCATTTGTGCATTTCCTTTTGAGGAGAACAGACAACAAAGGTCGGCTGCTACAAATGCCCTGTGGTTTCAACAAGCCTTAGAAAAGAGAAGAGACGTGCTGTAGCTCACCGATACTGAAGGCACCTCCATGTGAAGCATTCTGACACTCAGTAATAAGGGCAAAACGACATGTGCATCCTTGGATATCCACTCCGACTGCCAGCTGCTTCAAGGTATGCTGTAAATTACAAAAAAATAAGAAGTCAGATGGATTAATTCTGATGAAAATGACTGGATTTCACTGTGCACTCAGTGGAAGCTTCCTGTCTGCCTGTCTGGGAACATTCTCCTACATCTGAAAAAGCAGGCAATATATTGGCTGGTTCTGACAAAGCAACTGTCGTGCAATCTGTCCACACTGGGACATTTAACATTGTAATGTTCGGACCAAACAACGTGCTGCAATGTCCGACCTCTGGAATTTGTCACAGGCGCTCAGGAAAAGAACGAAACAGGTCTTAAAAAACTGCCCCTCAGTTTTGGGGAGTTAAGACCCTTTATTATACAGTTCAGTCTCACAGTGCACTATGACATGCCTGGTTTCCCCCGCGGGAAGAGGTCATGAAAGTTTCATCAGCGTTGGCACAAAGAGAGTCTGAATGCATTTTTCATCATCGTTCGAACATCCATCATTCATGGTGATCGCGTGAAGTCGGAAGCTCTAAAATTCACAGACATGCATGTAGACGGACATGAATCCGGCCGCCCCCTCACACTCGCATGGCTGCCCGGTTCTACACTGTAAAATGCTCAATGATCGCCACCCCACCGAAACCACCGCGCCCACCCTGGAGTGCAGTCGGCGCGCAGGTAACGGGAGCAACATTTACAGGAGGACGCTGAGCTATCTCCTCACACAGACTGGCAGTGAGCGAGGGCTCCTCCATCATCCCATTGATCAGAGATGTGCCCGTTATCGTGAGATGCCCTTAGGCCTAATTAAATATTAAACCTTTTATTGGCTTCCACAAAGGTATTTGTAAATACATTTCATGCCAGCGAGAGCATCAGCGATTCCAAATTCCCTCTCCTGACACAAAGTTGCAGTTATTGCTGCTGAACCCAACCCAACCCAACCCCCCCCTCACAACCGACCCAAACCATTTAGGCGCATTTAGAATGATGAAAGAGGAATGAAATTGCCGGCGATGGCTTCCAGGGGAATGGATAGTATATACATCTCAGTCTATCTGTGAGGAATTATACGTTCCCGGCTTCTACGAGCTTATAAAATGAGGTTATAAACCAAAGCTATATATAGTGCTGCCTCCTGGTTTACAGTCATTGTAATTCTGATTATCAGATGAAAAAAGACGTCTCCTTTTTTTTTTTAAACGGAGCTGGGAAGCAGATAGTGGCAGATAGGAGGGATGCACAGATTGCACCTGGACGATGCCCATTGTTTTACTGACTCATGCTCCTCAGAGTAATCACAGTGGAACAGGACGAATGGGGAACGCCCCGTTCGGCAGGACGCCGGCTCGCACGAGCCGCAGACAGTCAGTCATAAACCACGTCTGACAGTACATTCACGTCTGTCCTGACAAAGCGTCTTATAACTGATTGTCTTGCCTGGCTGAAGCAGATAAATCACCGGGTCCATCATCAATAGAACTGCAAGCTATTAAGTCATAACCCCAGACAAAATAAATGGAGGAAGGCGTGGAATAAAACATATACTGGCCTTCACTCGGTTGGTATATCCATAATTCACAGGCATAAATTATACTGCCTCACTGCTGAGTATGGCTGATGCTCTTCGTTTACGGGCAGGGTGGGGAGGGGGGGGTGAGGAGGGTGCAGTGAGTCAGCTGGAGCCCCGTCACGGGCTGAAGTTCACGCGGCCCAACAGTAGATGGAGCCCTTCGCATTGGCTTCGTGAAGGAGCCGCCTTCGCCGGAAACATTACATCAGTGATTTATTTCTCCCTCCAGCTCCATATCATCATCATTACATGCCATTTATGTCATTAAGGTTGGCGCGTGCTTGCGTGCCTCCGTGTGTGTGCCGATTTGGTTTCTCAGAGCGGGGAGACGCAAAGTTCCAGAACACAAGATAAGCGTGGGAAAAAAAGGGAGTAGAGAAATGGAGAATACTTTGTCAAATGTGTCCTTCTGCAGCATTGGAAGCAGACACTATTTCCATAGGATTGTTCTGCTGATGCTCATTTGCCTTGGTCTGGGCATGTGAAGAGATGATTTCATCCCTATATTGAGATGTTACATAATTTACCTTTTTTCTTCCCACTGTGGACAGATAATTGGGACTGACGCTGCTTTGAAGGTCCACATGCTGAATTAATATGCAGGTCACTCCTGCTACCTGTGTAGGCAGAGCTGGTAATTGACATTCATCCTAATATTACCCCTCCTTTCTCCCTCCGTATTCAATTAGAAGTTGGCTCAGAGCTCCGGCCTCTTTCCTTTGGCATAATGTGCTCCACGGCTGTGTGATGCAGGCCTGTGCGTCCATCTACAATCAATTTGTAACCCGACACCTGGCAGGAAAGAGCACGGATGGCTCCACTCTGCACTGTAACAGTGACAGAACACCAGCGCCTTGATGTTTGGTAGCCCGAGGAACACCAAGGAAGATGAACACGATGAGAGATGACATTTAGGTAAGAAAAAAAAAGGAGTATTAGAAGAAGAAGCGGCAGCAGCAGCGTGGTGAGCTGCTGGCTTGGGCGTCGAGGCATGGAAGGCACTGCTCAGTGCTGATTACTAGCACAGCTGAGAAAACCTGTAGGTGCGACGGAGGGGAGGGGGAGGGGGGCACTGACATTTTGAGCTTCCTTTAACAAACCCTCGATAAAGTGGGCCGGTAGCTTGCCACATGCTGGGGAAATGTTGCAAACAACAAGCAAACAACCCAAACCACTCCACGTGCTCATGTGACAATGGACCTTTCCCCCTCCCCCCCATCCGGAGCCATTCATGCCCTCACAGTCCAAACTCCTCGTCCACAGTTTGCACAAGCCGCGACGACTCTGCTCTGTTAATTTGCCGTCGTCGCCTGAAGACAGCTGAGCACACATGAATATCTACAACACAGCGGTGGAGCCGGGCCAGATTGCTGTGGCCGAAGATACGAGATGGAATCATCAATCACCAGAGCCTCCCTCTGGTCAAATCAAGTTTGTCCTGGTGTGAGCGGAAGGCGATGCCAGTCGAGTGGAGACAGAGCCCCGCGCTGGCCGGCGGCCACGAGGGGGGGCACGCCGGGGCCCTTCCTCCACGACATCTGGGGGGGGCACATCAATCTTGTGGCAGATGGATGGACGCGCGTTGATTGGGACGGGGCTGTAGCTTCTCGAGGGCGGCCGACTGGGATGCGGCCCTCCAGTGGTGACGGATTCTCGTTCTCAGCCGTCCACCCTGCGGCCAAACGGGAAACAGCTGGAGGGATGGAGTGCTCATTGTGTAACCTGCATCTGTTCCCTCCGAACTCCGTCTCTGAGGGAGGAGCAGCATCTCAACCAAACATCCTTACGACATATTTATAGTTCTTCGAAATTAAGGTGACCTCAGATCGCCATTATAGTTAAGAAGAGTCCCCTCCTGCTCAAAGCCAGAGGCAAAAGACTGCATACAGACCTTGAAATGCATCTATAAAGCACTCTCAACTCCATGCTAAACCTGGACTATACGACGTGGTGCTTGCAATCACCTTTAGAAATTCCCACAAATTCAAACTGCTGCAGCATTCACACAATCCTTGAGCAACAAAGCAGCTCCGTCCTCTGTTGAGAGAAATACAGAGCAGTGTGGCTCATGCACAGCGGATACTGCTGCTTTACACAGGAGCTGCAGAGAAGTTGAAGTACTCCCATGCTGTGTCCATGTTACCAATTCCACTCTGCATTCTGCTATTTGTCAAGGTCAACTATTTCATCGGAATTGAATGAAAATCTGGGCTATAACCATGTTTGAGCAGCAGGATTCGGGGAAATGAGAAAGCTGAAGTGCGGCTCACAAGTGTAATTGGTCTCCTGGCATCTTCACACACGGCATGATTAACATGCCTTTGAAGCATTCCGGGCGCATTTGCCGACAGAACAAAGACTCGGCAGATAATGATGATCAGAAATTCCGTCGTTTCGACCAGTTATTGACAGACGAGGTATATGGATGTCTCGGACATCCGTCTTTGATGTGAATTGATAGACACGCTCAGTCCCTTTAAGGTGCAGTTATCTTCAGAGAGCCAGACAGGATTAAAAAGAAAATGGGAGTGTTGGGGGTGAGCGAGAGGAACATTAATATTAAGGTTCTGTCGGGCCAGGACGGAGAGACTTCAAATTCCTCTTCGCCCTCTTTTTTTTTTTTTGCTTGAAACCAATCAGTTCCCAGCCTGTTTCTTGGAAAGTACACCAACAAGTGCTGGTTGATCCTCTGCTGCAGCAGTTTCACGACTGCATGACAGGCCCGATCATTTATTAATTGCTCCTACCAGTGAAATTCTGTCAGGATAACTGGAGGAAACGACTGTCTCGAATGACCGGCGCGGAAGTCAAACACACCATGACCACAAGCTCTCAAAGCCAAACCAAGCAGGCACTCAGAGCTCTGGATCATCCTGCTGTAGATTCACACTGCTCCTGACTTTCCCAACAATCTATGACTCAGTGAAAGCAAAGTTTGCATCGCCAACACTGACTCAATGTACGAAGATGCCAGGATGACAACACCACAGACATCAGGACTCTCATTGATGAGATATTGCAACTACATTGACACAATATCTACTTCATGAGTATTGATACAATTCCAAAACCATACCATGATAATCTCGACTACACTGATGCAGTAGTGATCTTTATTCACCTATGCAACTTTACAGTTTAAGGTTGTATTGTCATGACAAGCATGCGTAGCTCCTTTCAGTAGTGGAGTAGCACACTGGATTTCCCCCCCACCCCCTTATCCATGAAAGAATGCATTCAATCACAGAAGACTGGAAAGTGTGAAAGTTAAGTTTCAGCATCACAAGGTCTCACAGTTACACACGTTTGCACTCAGGGAGGTGCTTGATTCAGCCGCGGCGCTCGATTGCCGAACACCGCGCGGCTCCACCAGAACAGCTGGGGCACCGAGGACCTTGTTCGATAGCATTTTTACGCTAGATATAGAGGATAGCGGTGTCGGCCATTGATTTTCCTCCTTCCTGAGTTCCAGAAATACCTGAATGAGCAGAGTTTAATCCATTATTTTCACTCTTTCTAAGGAGTCATCAAAGGATGGATTCGGTAATGTGGAGAGAAAAAAGGGGGAATCCTATATTTCTTTTAGAATTAGTTCCAAATTAATTCCGCCTTTTCCCTCCTTTGGCTGCCTGTTGTGGTTCAGCAGTGTTTCACTGAACTAAATGTCATCTTATACCTCGGGTGGTAGATTTGTGAGGTGGAAGCAACAATTATCCGATTTTCGGCCTGCTGTTAGTTATTTTTTAAATAAATTGGACACCTGCCAGAAAGCAGTTCAATAGATTCAGCAACTTAGAGAGAGAAAAAAATCCACCCTGAAAGACGATTCACGGTGCTTTTGACTGCGGTGATTCAACGTTACGAGGAAGCAAATCTGTCTCGATCGAACGGGCCATTATCGCAAAAACACTTCCACATAAAGTTTCTTCTTTCTTCCAGGAAACAGTGTTGCCAATGCTTTTGTCTTCACAGGGGCGTTTTTTTTTTTTTTTCATCCCCCCCCCTCAGTCACTGCAACACCTGCAAAATGGGCCTCAGCTGCGCCTGTTGTTCCTCGCACAACGGAGAAATTTGTCGTCGTGTTGGTGTTGAAGTTCAAACAAAACGAGCGCATGCAAATTGTTTTTCTTTTTGTCTTTTTTTTGTTCCCCCCATGGTGGGTTTGAGTCACCATATTATATAACCGTGCTATTAAAACATCGCTTTTAAACTGGAGAGCAAATTAAAGGGAGAAGGGGCTCGGAGAGGCAGATCACGTCAGTCACATCAGATTTTGAAGGCGGAGACACTAAAAGCAAACTCAGCTTGAGTTCCTCCGTGTACTTCCAACATCCCCGGTGCTGCGCCAAAACAGATCCTTCTCCTTAATGCACCATTGATGTCACACCACATTTCCATTACAACAGAGGGGGCTCTGCAGCTCATTCCTCTTTCATTTGCATATGGGGAAAACTTACTTTACTTTGTGGAGGGAAGAAACAAAAAATCAATCATCATTATCCCTCATGATCGCCTCAAATGTTTTATATATAAAC
>JAUESF010000057.1:4483611-4516457 GCA_032274765.1 Malacoctenus tetranemus
GATGCCTCCATTATTTGTTTTGGTGCTTGTTCTGTATTATTGCCTTTTAATCATCTATGAAGCACTTTTAATTCGACTAACAAGCTCAAATGGTGAAACACACAAAACGTTTGATTGATCTTTCAATTGAAAATGCTCCAGATCCCAATTCAATTATCTTTTGGAGGCAATACAAGCCTAATAAATGATGGCCGGACCTCTCAGGTTTCTGGGTGTAAACAATCTGCTGTAAACAAATTGGTGCTTGTTTTTGCAGAACGCTCTTCTTCTCCTTGTTGATTCGTTGCCTCCGTGTGCTGTTTCGGTGGGATGAAAGGAGCGACGCAATCGTCGGTAGGGGGGCTGATCAGCATATAGAACAAAAAGCAGCGAGGATCCCACAGGTGGGACCTGATCACATCATTAAAGCCAAATTATTGCACGGAGAGACGCAGGAATCGTCACCTCCTCCCAAAAACTTTGAATCAGATCAAGGCAGGAAACGAGGTTAACTCCACTTTGAGCATCATCCAGCTCGAGCCGGTTGTGTTTTGATTCAAACCCTCACAGTATGTATATCCTTGGAAGCGCAAGGGCTCCTCTGCATTCACATGCATATTCAAACAGAGAAAGTAAAAAGAGGCTAAACAATTAAAGAAACACTGCAGAGTGAATCTGGAGCACGACACCGACGATGGAATTTATGTAATATACGAGTCGGAGGCGTGGCACACAACTCGCATGTACAAAACAACATGGCAGCACGCTTGAATGCACTTTGAGCCTCTCTAAGAAAGGTTTGTCCTTCACCCTTTCAAGCTATGCTGAAATCCCATGCAATCATCATTACATCAGAATTAATGAAGCCTGTATATCCAAGTGGAGTCAGCACAAGCGGTTCTTGCTGTATTAGTCTCATACTGCTTTCGATATGTACAGATTTTTTATTTTTTTGCTGAATTAAAGCAAAGCGAAGCTGATTATGTCATAGCGAACTGCTGCTCCTGGCTGCAGGTCATTAGCTCCACTGTCCAGGAGGTCACAGACGGGGTGGAAAAGTTTTATGCGCTTCGCAGCTCAATACGTGATTTAAATTTGTCGCCTTGGAGGACGAGTTAATTCGATAGTGTCGTCACCGCATACGGACATGAAGTAGTCTGTGCTAGGAAAAGTCCTCGGAGTTTACAGTCATGCAATACTTCATTTGAGAAATTAAAGCTTCTATGCTCATTACAAACCAGGCGCCGCACACTTCAATTTGTGATAATGAGCACTAATTTGACCTGCTGAGTCAGCTAATAAAATGCCAAATGTGGAAAGTGAAGATGGACTCAAAAGAGCCTTAAGATTCAACACAAGGGTCTTTATCAATATGTGGATAAAGTTGACATGATCTATTTATTTAAAAGTGAGTGAACACACAGAAATGTGTTTTTTTCCCCAATATATTTGGACCATTAAACATGTTCCTGTCAGAGTGTCTCTTTAAAAGCCGCATTGCCAAACAAAAGGCAATCAAGTAGCGTTTTGTGATAAATGTCATGTTTTTTGGAAGCCAAAAGTAAGTACAGGACTCTTATTATCACGCCTTCAAAACCAGAAAATTGGAATCAGCGGTTCCAGATTGGCTGCAAATGATTATAATCGGGTTTGGAAGTGAACCCTTTGACATTTAGGCTCCCCGTTCTTTTGCTGTTGAAGTGTCAACATGCCAAGCTGGAAGCGGCGCACGCCGTCCTCTGCAAGAATATTTTAAGATGCCTGCGAGCACAGCGAGGGGCTCGAGACGACGTTCAAATGATTTGAACAAATGATTCAAAATTATACGCTGGGAAGAAAACTATCCCTAACTACTATCATTTTTTATCCTTAGGACTGGCTGTCTGACCAAAAAAAAAAGGAGCACAGAAGCAGACAAAGTAAAGCAGAAACTGTGCCAGAAAATGTAAACACAAAACAGGACCTGCAAGGAACTCCGAGACTCAAGTTGATTTATATGAACAGACCTGTGTGGTGGTTCACGTTGCCACCTCACAAGGAGTCTTGGTCCAGAGACCTTCCAGCTTAACAATCCTACGGTACATCCATAAAAATCTAAACAGCAGTCAGTGTGTATGTACCTTGGATGATGTGCTGTATGTGACTGTACTGTCCTGTTTTAGGGGCCACATGAGGACAGTGAAAGAAGCTTCTGGCACAGCTATACCCAAAATCTGTCCAAAGAACACAAAAAAAAAGAAGTGGCAAAAAAAAGAGGAGCGAGTGAATCATCACATCCTTTTATTTGTTGGTACAAACGGAGGCAGTGCTTTTGAAGTCACTTAGGAGTTTTGTAATTCCCAAATTGAAGACGGTTGGAGTTGATGTTTAACTGTTCAAACAGCAGCCGTAACACGGAGATAAAGAGGGAGCAAATATCAGCAAAGCACACATAAAAAAAAGGAAACCTCCTACAGCTATTCAAGGCTTTGATCCAATTATTTCATGTACAAAATAACCAAAGTTTTTTTGAAGACAGTTGGCCTGAATACAGTTAAAATGTGTGTTGGAAGAATGACAGCGCAGTGGTGGTACAGTCTCCCAGCGGCCCACCAACCTGAATGCCATGTCTCCACATATAAAGGGACGTTCGGGGCCACATTGCTCGACACACTCTCTCCATATCCCCCTTCAATATTTGATGAGGTCAATATTTTCTCTTTGTTTCCTGGTCAATAATGCATCAAAATATCAAACAGTATTTTACTCTAACGCGGTCCACCCAACGCCGTTTCCATCTTGAAACCCTGTCAGTTCTTGGGGAGCTTTTACGCAGTAGATCAAAGCGTTGCGAGGCTTCTGTTTTTACCCGACTGCATAAAAGATCAAGGCACATAATGAGGCAACCTGAAAGGTGATAGTTCAGAAGATGAAAGTGCCGGCTGCTTTGGGCTTGTCAGAGAGATGTGTACTAAACCCCAAATGTAGCCATCACATGCTTCCGCTGTGATAATGATCGCAATTATGATTAATTGTATAATATGCACTTGATCTCTGCTCTTATTCACTATATTAAGTAATATCTATGTATGCCATCAGATGGGGGGTGTTCTTAGATATGGGGCGTTCTTGTAGTCACACACACTGTACATAAAATGATCTGCAAGATAAGATGCTCACACACATCTGATGAGGCAGTTTGTTAAAGCGCTAAGTCATTACATTGTTTTCAGGCCTTTTATGCAGAAGCTTGACATATTCATGGCTTCTGTTCAAAATGCAATAAATGCACTAAAGAGAGAAGAATAAATCAACAAGCTTTGTATTTCCCGTGTTGATAACGATGACTTCAGTTCTCCAACGTAAAGGAAAATAATATGAAACATAATCAGTGCACCACTTCAGCCGGAGCGCTGTGGGAGCCAAAGGTTGACCACGAGTGCAGTCGAGCTGCTCTTGATGATCATTGACCTCTGGAAGAACGCGAGGACGTTGTAATCAGGCAGGCACCACACTGAGATTTAATTGTCGTGGATCGTTAATATCGCGAACAATAACAGGCAAACTGAAATGAATCTATTGGTCACATCACGCTGGGCGCAGCGAGACGCCCCATCAACAAGTAAATAGCGGCCCTTTCATTTTTCACTTAACCCTCTGTGGTCAGTTTGTGAGGGAGCGATGTGGCTCCTTTCCAAAGCATGATGCTGCCACTCAGACCTCCGATCTGGCCAAAGTATCGAGGAAACGTCTTGTTGGCTATTGATTCCCACATAAGTATTGCATCCACTTTCCTTGAAATACTTAAACAGATGCCTTCTCTGACATGACATCGCTTTTGGCTCTTTGACAGAACATTACAGATGCTAATTTTAAGTGGAACAGGCGTATGAAAGGAGGTTGATTACAATTGGGACTTGAAAGCAAAGACACTTGCTGGAATGGAAGTGACCGTGGTCACTCTCGCACATGTTCCAGAGGTCAATCAGCAGTCGATTTGACCTCTCCTCAGTGTTTGTGAGCAATGATTAAAAAACTCAGAGTTATTCATGTGCTTTCAAACTCAGCGGGGTTCTAATTTGATTCTAATAACACTCACACTCCTATGACTAATTCTGTGAAGGGCGCAGCAACACACTCAAAATATACGTAACTGCCAACAGTCTGAGCACCCACACTGCTTTTTCTGGATATTGGAAAAGAATAGCTCAATTGAGGAGGGCCATCTGGAGGAGGCATTACAGTTAAGGCCTTACCCATAACAACAGGAGCGTGCCAACATGATCTAATGTCAGAGCATGTCTGGTGCAAAGACTTAAAAAGATATTCGCCTTGGGCTTAATATCAGTCATTTGATGTTTGGCCTATTGAATAGAACCTGTTTTAGCGTAGCTCTTATTAGAGGTGGTTCAAAGGGAAAGCTCACGCTGATGTTACTCCCCTCCATCATCCCTCATCTGATGTTATGGCCGAGATGGGACATGAAATGAAAAAAATAAAAAATAAACAACAAGGTGAGGCCAGATTGCGTGTGGTGACTAATTCAACCCAATACTGTCCGCGGCTCCTCTATTAACTCTGATGGGATTATGCAAATAGAGGCGCGGAAAATGTTCCGAAAAGGAGAGGAAGAAAAATGCGTTAGAAGAATGAGATCTGGCACATGCGCCCATTAGGGAGAGGATGTTCCCAAGCAAAAACATCACAACACTCGTATGCACCGACATGCTTTAAAGCTCATTTTCTGAACTTAATGCACTCTGAGTATATTTACTCCCTACGCCTCTTTTTTTTTAACCATCTGTTTCCTAATGCAGCAGGTGCGGAGTACTTTTTGACAGAACTTTACCAGGGGGACGTCAGAAGTCTGGTTTTGTAGCTGTGGCGGGAGAGATCACATTGGGGTGACGACACTATTTGGGAAACAAAACCAGATGAGGAAATCCAGACATGGTGGGACGGTGTCAGCTCTGGGTGGGGACGCACATCTGAGAGCTGTCCCGTATGGAGGGATCATTGGAGGATGTGCAACTCAGCCCTGGATCCTGAAGGGTTTGGTGCAGAACTTTGGCTGCAGACTTATCCCAATGATGTGAGGTGCTTTACAGTAAAACGAGAAGGTTTCATTAATCAGGTTCTTGCGCTGCCAGGAGCCATCATTTGGCATCACGCTCCAGACTCGACCCTTTTTGAAGAGGTGATCAAGTTTCGCACTTTGTGGTGCAAAGACTAAAAACCCATGGTGCCTACCGAGAGGTTTCTGAGCGTATGAGAGACTTCCGCATTTCAGACAACCATTTTAACGTCTAATGACAAAGAAAAATGCATTTGGAAGAGAAAAAAAAGGATTCTACTGCTTCAAGAAGACTGTTCAATCTGTTGTCTCCTGTGTCTGCTGCTCTATTTCTGTCAAGAAAGGGGGGGGGGGGGCAAGTGCTGTCATACGACAACATTTTCTTCTCATTTGCCAAATGTTTTTCTTCCATTTTAGGAGAGCGAGCAAAGAGGTGCCAGGAAACGATTAGAAACAGACTCACACTTATCAGCAAAAGTGGTAATGACAATGTGAAGAGAAGCAGGGAAGTAGAACAGTGAATAAATATCAGGATACAGCCATTATGTTGTAATTTCTACCAGTTGCAATCACGATATAATGAGCGATTCAACTAATTCACGATGCGGTTAGTTCATGTAGCGGATAAGAGGCTGGAGTTGTGAGAAAGAAGAGTTGATGCGCATCGCGTCTCTTTCCACTGCTGTATTTCATGTGGGCTCGCAGTTGTTGTTGTGTCTCCAAAAACCTGCACTCTTCTGCAGCTTCAAAGCAGATAGAGAGCAAAGCTTTTCACCCTTATGTGCCAACTTTTTGATAAGCACAAAGAGACATCTTAACCACTTGTCAGTCAGCCTCCGTAGCAGCGGGGCCAGAAGACGGGCAGGCCGGCAAAAAACAAACAACCAGCACTCCTCCATCTAACCTATCTCCGAATAAATGGACAAAAGCAGCGAGGGAGGCAATAACCACACCACTAAACCAGCTCGGCTCACGCCGGCAAACCGGCCAATTCAGCTCCAAGACGCCCCAAATGATATTGCATATGTGGAGGCATGGCCCAGCCAAGTGTAAATAAGCATTTCCACACTCAGCATTGGGTGTATAACACGGTGTCAGGTGGCTACAATGAATGTAGAGAGGCAGAAAGAGCAATCAGCCAACCTTCGCCTCGCCGAGATGGAGGGCCGCTGCCGCACACACACGCAACCAATCACGGCGGGACAGTGATTGATGTCTCATCCAGCTTTGAAATCTATCACCCCGACCAAGTGGCTGTCGCGCGCTCGCCTGACAGATTGTTAAACACAGCTTAATATGCATCACCCTGGCAAATAGTTCATTAATTCTTTATTATGTGGGCTTGAATGCTCCGAGTTATTGTCCAAACCTGTATTTAATACACTTAGTGCATTTTGACCAGTCTGACATACATTTGAATAATGACATATTCCAATTTAGCTCGCCCTCCTTGGAGTCGTTACCAAAGCTTAAAATGCTTTAGCCACTTATGACTGTAATTATTCTCAAAACGACTGAATCGATTTACATTTTAAGGCTGTAGAATTGTCAAAAAATATGCAAAGAGTGAGTGCTGCTGACTCTTTTGCTCGAAAAAATGTCAACTTTCACCATGACTGTGCATTTGATAGTAATGGTTGTGATTGCACAGTCAGGCCAGGAACTTCAGAACAACAACAACTTGAAAAATGTGCCTTTTAATTTAGGATACAAGAAGGTAGTTTGCCTCCATTGCAACATTTCATGATCAGCCGTTTAGTTCTGGGTGTCAGTGTTGGACTCTGGATCTGAATTCTCTGGGAAAGTGTTCAACCAACACCAACAAGGCCCGATAACGATTCATTCAGTGCAAAAAAGGTAACGTCGGTTTTGATCACCCAGATCAACCTAATTTCTCGCAGTGACACAGCAACGCCAGAAACACACAGATAGAAACGGATGCCGTGTGGTGACATGCACAAAGATATTCAGCCTCCAACACTTCATTAGTGAAAACTCAATACCACTCCACTCGTGAGTGCTGTGAGGCAACAGTTAGGTTTATTCTTAGATCTGTGAAATCACATTGCATCTTGCCAGCTTCATTTATGCCACTTCACCTCAGCCTTTTTTAAAGTTTACTGAGAGCCTGTGAAGAATACAGGGAGCTACTGTCTGACTGCCAGTGCTTTAAAACGCCCCTTCAAGACATTTCATCGGATCTGTTTCACAAAGATCCATTCTGAAACCAACAGGTACAGGAGAGCTCGCGTCGAGGTGCTTAACATAATTGTTTCAGAGGCTTTTTGCTCTTGGAGGCCCTTATAGAAGTGTCCTTGCACACTCTAGCCTGCACAACCTGTGACTGATGTGAGGGGAAGCCTTGCCAAAAAGGTCTGAATGATGGATGCCAGCGCGACGCGCGCCGTATTCATTACAAACGTGGGCAAAGCCACCCAGGAGGCAAACGGTATCACTTAGTTCCTCCACCCACATGGAGTGTTCTGCTTATCATCTAGCATCTTGACAAGTTGTTCCTCATCCCCGCGTTTATGCGTCCTCCTCGGCCGCTCGTCCCCTCCCTCCGCCGCCCGAAGGGAGTCAAAAGGAAGGGGGGGTGGGGGGAGGACGGGGACGGGAGGTGCCTTCACCAGGAGGGTTATTTTTCTTCCCCGATCCCTGTCCGATAAGTGTGTTTGCTCTTTTGTGTCTGAGGCTACTCTTAATCAAGAGGAGGTGGAACATAGGAGGAATTTGGAGGGCCCGCTGATAAGGCGGGCATCTGTTTAACACTTTCTCTTACACGCCGGGTTACAAACGATAGGCAATTTAGCCATGGGAGATGCAGATAGGGAAAAAAACAAGAGTATGGCACATTAATGCAGATGTATTCCACTTCCGCGCGCGATGCTAACGCCGTTTGGTAAAGCTGTGCTTTGCTTTATCACAGTCGGTGATGAAACTACTGGTAGCTTTTATTGTTGAAACACTCATTGGTTTTATGATGCTGCTGCAAATGGATGACGTCAGTCATAAGCAGGTGGGTTTTTAATGCTGCGCTATGGATAATTAGGCCTCATCCATCAAATTATGTATATACTGAATAATGAGTAGCGTGCATGTATGTATACGTATATATACATACATATAAAGATGACAATCATCCTTTTGCACTGTGACAGGCGAGGGAGCGGACAGTAATTTAGCATTTCAAAGCCTTTCCACTGTTCACATCAGACTTTCTACCTGTAATCGCCTCTCACAAATATATTTTTAGCCTCTTGGATTGTGCCGTCCCCACTGGCTGCTTCCCCAGGGAAATAACCATTCCCGGCGCTGACGTCCACGGTGTGTTCTCGATAGATCAAACAGGCCCGCTTGTGAATTGCCAAGGCCACAAGGACCCAAACGCACGGGGGCTGCCTTCGCTGATGCCTGCGAGATAGTGTTCCGAGAACTCCTCCGAGGGGGTTCTCGGTTGTTCTCCTCGGATGCGCTCGAGGAGCGGTGCGCTCTGGATGAAGTTGTGCACGCGAGCGCCACTTAATCTCCAGCAGGGCAAGCTTCCTGTTTTGGCTCGAAGATGCACTCTCCGCCTAAGCCGGAGATCAAATTTAGCCTTCCTCCCTCGGTCTTCCCACTCTCATCCTTTAAAACCCCCCAATTAAGAGAAAAGTATTTGTGTGTGGGCTGCTACTCAGTTCAAACAAAGACCTAATCATAGAGCATCACTGGCATTAAAAAAAAAGCACTTGGCAAAGGGGAAAAGCATTGGCCTGGATTCTGAGGAAAAGTTTGCTCCACTTTCCCTCCACTTTCTCTCCGCTGGTCTCCCTCCACTTTGTGTTTGTTGCTCCAAAATCAGGGATCAGCACAATTGTTTAATGTGGAAATTAACTTTCATTCTGTCATGCTAAATTTACCATAGCACAAAGCAAGGTTTTTTTTTTTCCCCAGGAGGAGCTGAATGGTGTTTCTCATTTTGGGAAACCTTCACAGGCAGGAAAAAACGAGAGAGAGAGAGAGAAAAAGGATATTAAATTCTGTTCTTCTCGCAGCCATTTTCAGGTATCATTGCAACGCCGGCCCATCAAGGAAACTACTTTGTCAAAATGAGGGAAATACTTGCGTGCTTTTGTTCTGACATGAGAGGCGAGTGCTGCTCGTTCATCCTGTTTGGTGTCGGTTTCTTATGAGCAGCAACTCTGTAGAGTAATTCTACTCAAGGTAACAGCTTCTTTCAGTTTATTACGTTTGTGATAAAAAAAACAAACTTGATGCAGACGAAAAATCCGAAGAGACTAATTATTGGTGTGTTTTCTTTCTCTTTTATTCAAATCGATCATAAAGTTTCCGTTTTATTGATTCCGGTGGGGAAACTCATGGAAACTCCATGAGAGGTCAGTCACTGTGGAAACAAACGCAAAGAAGAAGAAGATTCTTCATCAATATTGGAAGGACTGCATACATAGTTCATAAGTGGGGTGTTTAAGTGTCTGAGTATCTGGTAGCCAGTGTTTGCACGATAATCATCTCATCCCATGTATTCCCTCATGGTACATCAGGATTTCTCCGTAGGAACACAATCGTCCCCCCCTTGGGCTTAATTATGTGTAGGTATGGAGGGGAGTACAAAAGGGGGCAGTTCTAATGCATTCTGACCAGTGAAATCCACACTTGCCAGTCAGCCAGAGATGAAAAAAAGGATACCTCATGCTGAGTGGATTATGTAAGCTTCCCTTTTCTTTCCAACTCCAAGTAATGAAAAGGGAAATTCAGTCTGATTGATTTATGAGGCCTTCTAAATGTTATATTTAAATGCAGTTTATAGTTGAGGGGTTTTTTTTCTCTGAGAGGAGACAAGGCTGGAATAAAAAAAAAAAAACAGTCGGTCCCCCATCATAAATATTTATCGCGGCAGATAGTCAGCATGGCCTTAATAAATCTGATAACATGCTTCTTTTTTTACTGTCCCACAAGAATGCTGCGTGAGAGCACAATGAAAGATGAAACGGTGTTTGTATAACAACACCTTTATTATTCATACGTTTTCATTTTCAAGTGGCCCCCTCATTAATCTAGGCTAATTATGGCTGTAACACTTTGGAGAGTGGATGGCGGAAACATGATTGGAGAGTGGAGGAGCTCTCGGAGAGAGACGCACAACGGCTAACCGAGGCGGCGGCGTAATTTACAGCGAGCTGCCCCAGATATTAGAGCCGCGTACAAGGTTTCACACACCCTTTACACTGTTTTTTAAATTGCATTTTGAGTGTGAGTCAGGTGTTTTCATGCCACATCATTCACATGCTCTTAATTCGAGTAAAGAATGAAGGAAAATTATTCCGAAAAACACAAAAAACAACACGCATCTTCTGGCCAAACAAACTCAGTGGTTATTTAGTTAGTTTGAAAGCCTCCACAGAGGACAGATTGAGCTGTGTTACATAACTTTCAGACATCTCTATTGTAACTGTGCAACCTCGCAGCGACCTCGCAGCCCTTCCATCCCTGCATAGGTGCGTCCGCAGCGGTTGGAGCCACGGGGCAGGACAGCGCAACATACATCCCGCCTGATTGATTTCCTATAGGTTAAGCACATGCTGAAGACTCCACCGTCGATACGAGCATTTCTATAATTAGACCCCTCGTATTTGTGCCAGTCCGACTTCACCTCAGAGACAATATGTACTTCACTAACTTGTGTAAACACATTAAATTCCCTGTGAGACCTGCTGGCAGACTGCTACTAGCTCTTTGAAAGTAAGTTAGAAAATTTAATCAGGTTGTTTGTGATCCAGTTTTCACGTTAACTATTGAAATTCCAAGCCGCGTGCGCCTGCACCGCATGGTAAGACTAATTACATTATATTATAATACTAATTCCATTCCTAAGGGTCGCAGGAGAATGTTGCCTGTCATTTCCCTACCAAACTAACATCCAGGGGGCAGGGTGTGCATAATTAGCTTTCAAAATAAGACGTGTGCATCTTGGAGCACGCTGTGCTCATCCTGCCTGTTTCTCCTTGCTTCTAAAGAGTAGGGGGAAGAAATAAACAGCTGATCACCTTTACAGGACTGCATGGAGCTTGTACATTAATCTGCAGAGCATAAACAGGGTACGGGGATTGCTGTGCTTCCAGAGTGGAGGGCCTTATTATTCTGGTTCTTCTAGATGACACTTCTGGGTTGCGTCCCTGCAGAGAACCTCGCGGAAACTGGGTCGAATGTTAAATCGGCTGTTGAATCAAGAACAGAGCAGGAATGCCTCAAAAGGAGGCTTGATGTTTAGGGGGAGGAAAGGAAAAAAAAACAGGATGACAGTATCAGCATTTTTGTCGTATTTAATCAAAGTTTTATGATATGGACTTATTTGAAATTCAAAAGCAGATTTGTAAATGAACCGAGTACATCTTGTTCGTCAGGTGTTAAATAATCGCACATTTTTGGAGCGAGATGCAATTAGTCGGCGCTCGGAGCTCAGTGACGCTACATTTCATCAACATAATTCCACCACAGTGTGGTTTCTCTGTGCAACATATTCGAAGGAATCGTCACTCTAACAGGTAGCCAAGCGGCTCCTCTTTTTCTCGCTGAATCATTTGCATGTTCCCAGGACTTCCATGCACTCCCAGATCGGACAGAATGAACTTGATAAGATTCAAATATATGTGCACATAATTTTAGAGCGTTCAGTGCAAGTCACCTCCAGATGTAACACCTCCGAGGCTCCATCTTGACGGTGTCACGATGTAAATTGGTCCCTGATGCAGTGTCTCTCTCTTGCCTCCCGGTTATTCTCAGCCCTCTCAGACAAGTTTGCTACCTAATCTTTCCGATCAAACCCTCCAAGGTTTTGAAAGCATTGCCTGAAAAGCTCCCCACCCCCCACCCCCCCACTCTCCTCCTTCTCCTCTGGTTTCTAGTGTCTTCTGGCTTCAGACTGACAAGTTACACATCAAACGCAGCAGAGAAAGGACTTATTAGAAAGCAGCTCTGACAGACTCCAGGAAGTTCTAATAATGTTATGTCATGAGTGTTTCCTCAGGCTGCAGACAAAGGTGCTCAAGGTTGATTTCCACTGTGCGAGGTCAGGGGGGCGGGTTCATTTGTCTACAGTAGTTACACAGTCATCAGTGAATAATATATCCGCGGCTAATGGGAGGTTTAGTGATGCAATACTTGCAAATGGCTTGCGGGAAAGAAAGGCGGAGTGGGGGCTCGTGCAATATTCTGTGAAAATGTTTTCTACTTAAATGTCTCAAATGACAAGTGAGGAAAAGGAGAAGGACACTGAGGTGGAACAGTGAGGTGTGTTTTCTCTTGAACATGGACGAGTCTTGTTCGAGGATGGGCTTTGCCTCCAATGAAAAGTGAAACATAACAAGTCTCCGCTCAGGTACAAACACACTGGATGCAGTGCTTTTCTGTTGGGCTGACAAATTCAAAACACTTCAAGGAGGATGCTGATAATTAGATGTTACAGCTCAGTGGTGCCGAATGTTTGTCTTCGGGACCCTGGAAGGGAAAGTTTTCAGGTAAAAAGATCTCAGCTGTTCTGCTGTGGGTAATTCGAATGACACACTGTCATTGCAGATGCATTGTGAGCTTGTCCCGATTACTCAACAAAGGAGCAGTCAGTGTCCTCATGGTTTGGGCTCACCGTGAATGAAAAGTGAAAACCGACTGCAGCAGCATATTGCATCACGAGTGGTGAAAACGCAGTGATCACTCACTCGCATTGCATTGAGGGTATTTCCACCACTTGGTGGCGCGCTGCCTTGCAGCCGCCCTATTGCTCCTGGTATGTGTAGTTAAGGTTAACTAGGAATAGGATGGGTGAAACACAGGGAGGAAATTTCTCAGCTGAGACTGCTGCACCTGCAATCCGAGTCCAGATAAGAGGTGGAAAAATGGAAGGATGGAAGAGAAAATCAGCCCGACTTCAAGAATTCCACCCAAAAACAAGCTGACAAAGAAGTACGTCAACACCGCACAGATATGGAGCAACATCAGCATTAGCATACAGTCCTATCTATTAATCATGGGCCGATCAGTGGCCTTTTGTTCTGCACAGAGTTTCGAGAAGAAGTAGGTCTGGTCTCGCTGGTCAAAAGTTAGTTAACTTTTGAGCTTTGTTGTGTCATTCCCTTCAACTGGTGGCCTGTTAAATAGTCAATTAGGATGACAGAACCAAGTCACACAAAATGTGGATGAAGTCTGAGGACTAGTTTTTCATTTTGGAGCTTTAAGCCATTTAAAAAGGTGTCTAACTCAACAACTGACGAGGGAAGAAAGCACCGAGGTTAAATAGTCTTTGTCAGGGAGGTACAGGCGCATATTAACCACTTGACATCGCAAGGCCAAGATGTAATTCCTTCTTCAACATTAGGCTAAACATCCAGATAAGTGTGGGCAAGGTTGATAGGACGCCGCTCCAGCTGGTGATTAATTACTTTGCAAGAGATACAGAGCGCCATCCAGAAAAATCCAGAAGCCTGAGTCAGAGACAAATAGAAGAGTCAGGTAATTCCAGGAACTGACACCAGAAACGTATTATCTGGCTCTTATCTGAGCTGAGAAAACTGTATTTGGAGAGCTCGCTCAGGAGATAGAGGACGCACAAATTGCTGCATAGGTCCACAGAGCTCAAAGACGAAACCAAACAGGGGAGCCTGTATCTGATGAGGGTGTGAGGTTGTACAAGGAGGTTAGTCACACTGCTCAGATTCTCCGGGGACATTCATTACACAGGATAATGGTACAGGAGAAGCAATGGAAGCACTAATAGCCAGTTTTCAATGATTGTTTCTCTCTTAAGAGAAAGTTTCTTCCTTCATTTTCCTCAGCAGAGCTGCTTGTTAGAAATATTTAAGTCCGTGCCAACAGTTCAATGTCATTACTGAAGGAATATACTTAACGCGGCGCTACAGATCTCCCTAAGTTTTGCTGCTATGCATTATGTATACTGCTGCACTGAGAGTTTAGCAAACAAATTCATTCTTGACATCATCCTCTATTTTGTATGAGCCCTGAATAACACCAGCATTTTTTCAAAAGAATAGTAATTAGGCTGTACACCTTGCAACTCGGTGCACCGATATAATTTAATAATAGGCATATTCAGCTGAGAAATCCATCTGCTTTCTTGTGTTGAGACTTGCATACATTTTGCACATTCGCACTTCAAAGGGGGAAGTTGACTTCCTGCATCACACGAGCAAATACTGAATTCTCCTGAAAATAAGAGCACGCACTTTTCATATTGGTACTTTTATCAAGTTGGCTTTGGAGACTTGAAGTCTCTTTTTTTTTTTCTCTTTTTTTTCCCTGACATCTCCTTCCCATAAACAACAGCTGGGGGTAGAAAATAGCAGTTTCCCTGCAAATCACGCCGGCTGATTCTCACATGCAGGAAACGTGTCTTCAGTCGTCACTCTGCTTTGTGAGCCCTCGCAAGGGGCTGCCAACAAACACATTCCACGATTTTAAAAAGAGAGAGAGAGAGAGAGGGAGAGATATACTGGGCTTTCAGTCTCACACAGCCTTTCTCTCCCACTCAGACTGTGAGACATGACAACACGGACCGTTTTGTTCACAGCACCTCACGCGCACCTTTTTGCTTTTTTTCCCGTTCCAAATGGGAAGGCTTTAAAACTGCGTCCATCTCCACGTCACCAACAGGCAAACAGATGGACAGCATGCATCATTGCTGTGACTTAATGGAGCAGTTGTTAAGACGCTGCATACATGCACACTCTGAGATCCATCCAAAGAGCTGCGTCTTAAAGGAAGCACGAGTGAGGGTCTCCATATGTCACGCGATGGGGAAAAAAAGACGCCCTATCGAAGTGAAAGGGGACTTGTTGTCAAGACGACTAGAGGAGGGCATGAGCTCCCACTACCAGCAAGAAGTCCAAAAAACATCAAGAGCTGGATTATCTAGGAAAAGGCCACCAGCTGTTCCTGCTTGTCTTTAACAATGCATCAGCCTGATGGCAATTTCCTCTCTGTCATGGAGCTCACTTTCCAAACTGCGCTGCCAGACTATCTGATATTTATTGCAGGATTGGCAAGTAGTGTTAGCTTCTGTTCTGAAATGTACCCACAGCCAAGGCCCTGCATTACTCATGCAGCCACAGTATGGTAGCGTTTGGCCTATTCATTTTTTGTTCCAGGGGATGAGTAATGGCTCTGCCATTCTTTCTTTGGCCACAGGGGTATTTACTTTTGATTTCTTCATCATCCAGAAATTCTGAAGTAGAAAAAACCCTCTCTGGGTAGACTTTCCTAATGCTAATGTTAGTAGCGTCATAACAGCATGCACAAATGTCAATGAGGCAATTTGAGTCAAGTGACTTTCCATTTCTTGGTGAAAATGTCTTTCCTCAAAGCGTAAAGACGGGCGGAGCATGTTCCCTGTGAATTCCAGGCATATGGGCTCATCCTCAGATGACCCGATATCAGCGGTTGCTTTCTGCTGCCTTTGACTTTTTCCCCGAGTCATCTGCATCCGTCTGCAGATGAAGGCTGCTCTCTCTTTCTCCCGCTCGCTCTTTAATCAACGCAGACTTTCACTCTTCCAGGCAGCGCACGACAAATGATTAGCAATCATTTTGTTTAAGCTGCTGCCGGGGGAAATCTAACTCTCAGGGTTAATGTCTTCGATGACACGAGGTAAGCAGAGGAGGAGGGATCTCCCAGTTTATCTGCGGATCAGCACTTTGGCTGATCCCTCTTCAGGTGATTGATATGAGGCGAGGTTGTGCCGAGGTGCTGGGATCACTCTAACTGCAGCCAAAGTATCTATGGAGGAAAGTTTCTGTCTTAGTAATTGAACATCAGTGAACAGGCTGAAGGTTTGATGCATTTAATCAGTGCAAAAAGCCAGATCTGTCAAGTTTTTGGGACGCGTCTTGGCTCGAGAAAAGAAAGCCACTTCAGCCAAAGTCGAAGGAAAACATGCGTCAAGGTCACAGTTCACTCCTGATCGCTGAGATCTTGTTTGTTGCTTTTCACAGGGAGAAGAGAGACAGCATTGATCTTCTTGAGCAATCAAATAGATCATTTAAAAACACTTGCTGCCCTTTAGTTGAAAGCAGAACAGCTCTAAATTTAAATGAGACCGCTCCCATATTTCTTTCAATGGCCTAGTTTGGTTTGTTTATACCAAGCAGCAAGGATAATTGTTGTCAATGGGGGCATTTTGAAGGTCTTAAAAAACTTTAATAGCTTAATTATCACTTGCCTAAAATGTTTTTTTTGTACGAGCCTTTGAAAAAATTCCAAAAAATGAAAACACCAGGACACAGAAAACTCTTCCAACCGCAAAATTATTTATGTTTCTCTTCCCTGATACGCAGCTACTTCACTGGATGCTGACTGGGCACTAATTTAATGTAAAAAGAAACACAAGGCAAGAAAGGAAAAAGTCAATAATTATAATGGAAAGCCCTTAAGTTATGGTGGAGACCATTAATAATGGGTCTAATTTCCCCGCTGGCCACTCCATCGCATGATGTTTGACAGATCATTTTCCCATGTTGAATGAGAGGAAGCGGCCACACCAAGGAAACAGATGTTTTTACAGATGGGGAGAAGAAATACCTCCTCATTGTACCAAAGTAACTACCGGGTTGCTTTGGAATGACAAGTTTGGTTATTATCTCCGCGGTGCTGTATGACAGCTTCAAAGCACCAACATGAAACCATCTCTACGCGTACCTCGCCGCAGCGCAAGGACCCGGTTACAATCCCAGACAGATGAATGCAATTAATGACAGCGGGTTGTCAGTTTCTAGCAGACAAAGCTCTGCAAGTAAACACACTGTGCTGCGTGTAGCATTCGCAGGCTTTTTAAGGAAACAACGAATTAAGAGGGGAGGAAGAAAAAAAAAAGGAACAAGAGAAAGTGCAGAAAAAGGAGAACTTTTGCAAAGGTTAGCTCTCCCAGACGGTGGAACAGACGAGCACACCCTCTTCCTCACTTTCTACATAACACAGGGAAAAAAAAAAAAAAAGCAGGTATGTCAGCAAGAAAAGGACCAAATCCGTAGAGTCCAGGTGGAAGCAGGAGGAGGAGGGAGGGGGGGAGGGGGGGGGGTGCAGATGCTAAGAAAAGAGATGGCGCTGGAAACTGTTAATGAATGGCTATTGGAAAGTCTGGGCGGACACTGCGTTGAAATGCTTACTCGTCCGTGATTAATGACTACTAGGCTGCCGTAATAGGTACCACTGGGACCTGAGACACTGGCACCTTTTTATAGAATAGCCCCTAAAGAAAAAAGATGAAGTCCCCATTACAGTGCTTCTTCACATTAAAAAAAAAAAAAAAAAAAAAGCCTCAATGTGGCCCAAGGAGTCATCGCACATTGTAGCTTTTCTCCACCCAGCAAAACTGTTTTGTCAAATCAACTGAGAGAATTAATCACACAAAACACCTGAATTTTTCATTGCTCAGCAAACCTGTGACCGACCGCGAGTGTGGACAGTTTTTCTGAAGAAAAAAACCCACCATTAAATATTAATTTTGCAATTTTTCTTTGGCAGGGTTGCAGATAATTTGTTTCCAAGAAAAAAAGGTAATCTAAAATCTGAAATGTTAACTTTTTATACAAATACGCAAAAAAAAAGACACTTCCTAATGTTTCCAGAGCGCGTTCGGAGTTCTCACACACACACATCGAGTTGGAAACCAACACTTGTATGTGTATGACCGCAATGCATGCAGTGGCCGATAAATTATTCATGTCTCTTTTGTTCTACACATTACCCAATCCTTGGAGTGAGGAACAGAGTGCATCTTGGGTTCCTATTACAATCCATTTGACTTTAAAACAACTTTGACTGCGAGTGTGTGTGTGTGTGTTCAGGAGCCAATGTGTGTGTGGCGGCCTGAGAGTAGCACTGTATCTCCGCTGCTTCACCCAAATAAACATTCATCTTTGCGCTCCAAAAGCACATTTGCAAAAAAATATATAAATTCATGAAATTAATCTTCCTGTGTTCCACATGCAGTCAGGCACGGAGATTCAGAAATGAATTAATCACCCCAGCACGATTGCCTTGTTTGCATTTTTCAAGGTTATATTGAAGTGATTACATGTAAGCAAGGTTGGTTAAGGAGAGAATATTTGTCGTTAGCCGCAAATGAACACAACACGTTTTGCTGGTTTTGTTTTGTTGCAGTGTTTTGAACTGGGGACTCTTGAGGTGAACATTGGAGTCGGCTGATCCGGCTGATAAAGCGAATCCAACTGAATTTCAATTTGTTTTTTGTTTTTTTTATCTTTCTGACTCGGCAGGTTCCTGATTTGTAAATTTGTGTCTTTTCTGCGCGGCGATAAACTTTAATCGGTAAAATTTATTGGGGGTTGTTAAAGCAGTGTAGCAAGGCGTGACATTCTTGCAGCACACAATCATAAGTTGCTCTGCAAATTTTTAAATGAACTAATTTGCTGCTGGCTCTTCTTGCTGCATCTTGCATTTGGTGCTTGTTTTCTTTTTATGATGAAGTTTGGCCTCTACAAATGCATCCATCCATCTGATGGCAAATATAGTGACACCAATTAAGCTCAACTTAAACAAGTCAGATCTATAAGTTACTGAGGTAAATAGGTTAATGCGAACAGATACAAGAAATTAATTTGCGATGACCTGTTTACAAATAAGCTGATGAAATACAGACACTAAGTAACAGATTTAGTCCCAAACAACGAGGAAGATGCAATCTTGAAGAGAATAATAATCTGTGGTCCATCATTTTACCTGTTTGAGATGTTGTCTGGTGGCGATGCCTTCAACTACAGACACGGAAAGGTTGTGGAGATGAGTAGCTGAATATATGTTTGCAATTGTTAGATTAAAATGACACAAAGAACTGACCTGTTTGGGTATGTGCAGAGAAAAGCCTCTGGAAAACAATTTTATCTTCGAGAATCAATTAAATACATCACTATTTAAACTCCGCAGCCACATTTTCCTCATATTGACTCTATAATGTATGTAATGTGCACGTTGGGATGCTACGGGTGATTGACTGCAGCCAGATTGACGCGAAAAAAAATCGTGTAAAAGTGAAATGTGAAGATCAGCCTGTTCGCTCGTCCTGCCACAACATTTTCGATGAAACGCAACAACAGGGTTTTATCTGGACATAATCAGAGTCACCCAGCTACATCCCCTCTTCCCCAGTTCACTCTATATGACATAATCCCTCTTTGTTCTCTTCCGGCGGAGAAAGCCAACCTGTTCGCGCGCGCCTCTTTGAGAAAGTCTCTTTTCATGGGCTCTGTACAGAGGAGCATAAAAAGATTTGGCTCCGAGATTAATTGAAGAGGGACCTTTACACGAAATGAGAGAGGGACAGTGTGATTGTCCCAAACCTCTGCCAGATAATAGTGTCTTGGCTGTAGGGATCCCTCTGGAGGTGTCTCTAAGCCTCAAACAATGGAAGAAAAATAACCTTGCAGTCGCCCATGCTGACACTGGGCCCACCCAGCACAGATTGGTACCATTGTACCGCGCAGGCAATCTTAATTAGATTTGACGTCACTATCCTGCCGATTGTATTGATCCGGGTCTCTGGTTTATCTCTCAAGATCGCAATTTGCGGAGAGAACTTGTGCTCCGTGGTTTTCCGACCATGACCAATCAGCCATTCCCTGGAATTCTTCTTCTGTGGTAAATGGCTTGCTCGTACAATATGTAACCTGTCTGAGCCCAAACCGGAAAAAAATCAAATAAAATCAACTTCCATCCAAATAAAGCCCCCCCCCCCTCCCCCCAAACACACACACGCACCAGTTAAACCTGCTTTGACCTCTTGAGAGGTGCCGAAGAGGGAGTTCCAGTGAGTTCAGCCAAGAACTCACTGTGCAACTTTTAATATATCAAACCTGAATAGCTGAACTTGATTGGCCCCGCTTTTAAAAGTTTAACAGTCAGCGGATCGCACGGTCTCTCTCCGATTCATGTTTATTTGAAGAATTTCCCAAACAGTGTCCAAGGTGTGTGATTTCAAGGTGGCTGTGAAAGGAATCAGGGCCGTAAGTCAAGCTGCCATGTGCCGCCACACCTGCGTTATTCCATCTTCACCGGCCCTACCGGCTTTACTGAAACCATCCCTCACCGCTCTAAGGTCCTGTCATACATTCTTTATGATGGTCCGATAACCAGGCGCGGGATTGGCCGGGAATTCAGCTCGGAGGAGAGAGGAGGGAAAGGAGGTGTGTGTGTGTGGGGCGGGCGAGAGAGAGAGAGAGGGGCAGAGAGAGAGAGAGAGGGGCAGAGGGAGACAAATGCAACGCTGTCAATATATCATTGGAGACAGGGACAGATTTGATGATCGCGGCCTGACTGAGACAGGTTTAAGCAGCAGCATCAGCAACCTGTTTGTGTCTGCCGTGATCCTGACAGATAAGCAATCTGCCTGCAACATCACCTCAACCCTGACAGAATGCGGCGCAGCCTCAACGAGACATGAAAAGATGGCTCTCTCCGACTGGATTGGGGACGAGCAGAAATCAATTTGTAGCTGCTGAAGAGGAACTACTTGTTCAGACCAAATTTACTGGAAATCTTTAAGTTTATGCTCGCGCCGGAGTGCTGTGCGCACGAGCTGGGACATGTATACAAATTTCACATGCAGGAGTCACATTTTCTGTTCCACACGTTGCTGTAATACAACAGATAATGCTCCAGCTGGAGCTCCAGAGGAACCTCTACATGATCACAAGGATCAGAAGCATCGGCAGAAGCCTCTGCATGGCGAGTGAACGGCGTATGAACCGTCCATCACACCCACGCGCGTCAGGCCAACACAATATCTCTTCCTTTTAGCATCCCAAGCAGCTGCAGCCCGGCTAATGGCAGCTGTATGCTAATGTCCTCTACTGAGTCAGCAAATGCAGCCAAGTTCGTGGCCAGCCGCCACGGCTCGGCGGTGAGCCGTCCCCTCCAACAAATCAAGGAAGAGTCATCATGAAGGAAGAGGGGATTTTTTTTTGGCTTTGTTTGAGAGAATTCTTGCAAACGCCTGCAAGAGAGAGCGCTGCGGACTGACAGGCGGGAGCATCCAAGTGCAAGATTTGGACAGCTCCCACTAAAAGTTGGGGAATTTCAGGTATTCATGACAATCGAGCTGCAATCGAACTGCACTTCTGTTGTAACAGGTACAAGCAGACATTATGTCAACAGCTTTGTGTCTTCCTCTATTTGCCGTCTGTGCTTCCATCACACCGTTTTCTGTCTGTCTCGTAACCTAATTGTGTGACAAACAACGACAGGAAGGCTTTTTTTGATCACATCCATCCCTGTTGTTTGCTCTCTTCTTCAGTGTTATCACACTGACTGGCCACCAGTGAGTCTGACCCTGCTTCAGGTTTTGAATCATACTGAAGGCATCAATCTCAAAATGGGACATTTTTTCCCCTTTCAGCATTGTATACTAACCTCAGGAGCTCAAATTGGACAATCGTCACTATTTGCTGAAAATTAAACTGAAACATTTTTCTGATCGACGGACGAATGTAACTAGTTTTAGAGGATCCCTCCACTCGAGGGAGTAATGATAGACCGGGGTCTATCTGTGGCCCACAGGCAGCTGAATTCCAACTTGCTCCACGAGTGTCAACTCAAAGTTGGTGGCTCCCAAAATTGGAAATCCGGCCTGAGAAATAACTTGCAATTGACCAGCGTTTGGTTACAACTTTGGAGGCAGCTGAGGCAACTTTTGGGGATCCACTCATCAGTCCGCCCTCTTCTTGGAGATGCTAATGCATTTCGACTGCAGCCACAAATCATCTGAACACATTTCTCGCCATCAGCAGCCTCAGGTATGTTTTCATTTGCAGAGCTGTCAAAACCTGCCAATATCAAAGACAACACAGCTCCGAACCACACCTGCAGCGGCATTGTGCAACGGTGGAGAAAAAAATAAAAACAGGGAACAATTCTTGGTCACCGAGTCTGAGCTTTGGAAGAGGAAGATAAGACCGCCACCACCAAGTGAAACCGCCAATTACAACAATTCAATAATGTACCGGTGCCACTGCAACAATGCGGAATTAACTCAAGGTTAGACAAAGACCTCATTGAAACGCAGCCTGGTGCACACACAACATTTTCAGCCAGTTAACGCCACATGTCACTCATTTTTGTGTGCCGTCGGCTAATTACACAACAGTTTAGCAGGCACGTAGGAGCTGCCATCCAACCAAGACATATTGTTCGCTTCACATCAGCTCTCTGACGAATTCACCAACTGATGCAGTTCCCGATCAAACCCCGACGACAGCTGCTGTGATAATAAATTAAACATTATTCCTGTCCAAGACTTAATTGCACAAATTATGTGGTGGGATAGACTATAATAGAGCAGAGGGAGCGCTGGAGTGGCTCTCGTTTGAGGATGAAATACTGTACCTACATATACTGTACTTCATGATCAAGGGATCTCATTTTCCCACTCACTCACCCACCCTTTTCCCTCGCTTCCTCTCCCTCCCTCCCTCCCTCCCCCCTCCCGCCTGCGAGACCCTCATCTCAAACATGGACACGCACAGATGCTGTACGCCTCACCTGTGTTGCTCATCATGTAGTTTAAACAAATGTATGAAAAGTAGGTGAAAACGCTTCGGCGTGGCGCGCTCATTAATCAACAGTCCACAGACATCCTTCCTCTGGTCCCTCGTGCACGCTACCTGTGCACACACATGCGCACTGTGATATGTAAATGCAGACAGATGCTCTTGCATTGCATTTGCAAGTCATTCCTTAAAATGAATGAGTATCCAAAAACAGAGCACTCCTGTGAAGCAGGTGCACTCGCGTAGCCTGATTTTAACACGTTAAAGGAGGCGAAATGTTGCTTTTAATGGCCTCCAAAAGTCCCCCAAAACATGAGTGAAGAGATGACAGATCTTTTATTTATCATTATTATTTTGGCTGGTTTGCCTGCTGGCTCGCTGGCATTTCTCCGCAGGCTGCGAGCCGTCAGGGATTCCGCCCATTGAGCGCCGCGCGCCTGACAGGGAAAAGACACCATGTCAATCAAGAGCTGGTGCACAGATTCTCTCTCCCGGCACAACAACCCCGTCTCTGTTGAGGTAACCCAAATGTGGCACATTACCAGTACCATTAGGCAGCAAGGGTGCTGAAGATGCATGACCCCCCCACCCCACCCCACTGCCTCCTGGAGTAAAAGATTGGGCTGCAAACAAACCCAAGAAGCACATATGTACAAACTGGGTATCCAGATTCAGGAAGCAGAAAGTGTGTGTTACTGCTGATTCAGGGAGGGAAACATGATGACAACTGGATTTGGAGTTTGCGGTGTGAAAGCTCACCAGAGAGCTCAAAACGCAGAAAGATTGTGATTAAACATGCATTTATGCTGAGGCACATGACAACACTGTTCCTCCCTTTCAATTACATTTATTAGCAGATCAATATCAGCCCTCTGCTTGATTCTTTCATGAGATTACAGAGATGTAGCAGCATCCCGGATCTGTGCGGGCTCACGACGGCCGACTCCAGTGCGGAGGATGCCTCCGTCTCTGAACAAAAAGATTTACTCCGCTGAGTTTTGACGTGTGAATAAACCGATTAGTTCAGCAAAGATAATGTCATTGTTATCGATCTCCTCCGTGTTTATGCTAATCACTAATCCATAAATCTCTACAAACGAATTTTGCCCGGTGAAGGAATTAATCGCGAGCTATTCCGTTTGGCTTTTCCCTGCGTTCCCTCTCAGGTTGGCTGATATCTTATAGATTTAACGTTGCTAATGATGGATTCGGTGGGCAGAGATTGCAGGAGAGTAATGCAGAGGCCAACTTTGCTTTTTCCAGTGGAACTACGTGGAATGTATCCATTTTTCATTATCGCCGACACCCTGCAGTTGTTTTTGCATGTAAAAGGGATGCATTATTCAATCACCGAGGAGCTAAATATAAACAGATTAAATTTTGAATGTTTGTCAAAGCAGTTCTCATAGGGAACTGTCAGAGTAACCCAGTTTTAAATTTCTCTTGTGCAATCATTTCATCTCATTACACAATAGGCGCGTAATAAAAAAGGGTCACAGACTCGTCTCCAAATCCTTTTAGTTTCATTTTGAGATAATCGCTGCTTGACAGTGGAGTTTTCATCATCGTTTGGCCCCTTTCACACATAATCGGCAAATTAACAGATAATTTAACCTACAGCAGTATTAAACAGGCTCTAAACAAGTTAAAAAAATCCTACTGAGTCTCTTTCGTTTGGAGTTCACTTGCGAGTCTGTTGATTCCTTTCACTTGTGAGCATTTAGTGCCCAAGAAAACAATAAAAACAAGGAGCAGTTCTTGGTTGCAATGCATTATGAATCAGTAATTAATTTTGTAAATGCTTGTTTATGGCATAGTCTCTTGTGAATACAATCTCCGGGTAGCACATTTTTACGCGACTTTTCTGAGCACAAAGTGTCCACACTGTTTGACCCAGTTCCATTAAGTCTCACTTTAAGACACCGTCCTTGAACAACACGATAAATCCGTCAAACACTAATTTGGACAGAACCCCAATTCCCCACATTTCGGGATGACTTGCACAATGAAAATGAAAACAGGATTGAATGAGGCTTAAACCTCTCATATCTCGGTATAATGGGAATAAAATGTGGGCTTTGGGGGGTGGGGGGTGGGATTGCAAATTATTGGATATAGTCTTCATGCTACAAAAGGATCAGAAGGGGAGGATGGTCTGATTCAGTGGTCCCAAACGTTTTCCATGCATAAAAAAAAGAGTTCTGAGATTGAAGCCAGTGCATCACTCTTCCTAAATCAGAAGGCCATCATGTTTGTCATGGTTAGGTCAAACTCCCAAAGGCTGCAAACCAAACCATTGGGGGAGAAACAGCTGCTGTTCATTTGAGAATGACAAATATTACACCTTTCCCTCGCCTCAGTAATGGATTTTTCCTTGCAGCTCTGACAACTCGCCAGTGACCTTGACATTGAGCAACTACTCCTGGGGGTCAATTTCTCCATCCTTCTCTCAAAGCCATTGTCGGATCAAGTAAACGGCAAAAATAAGGTTTGTTTTGACGGCTTTGCGATGTGACTTGATTGACGATGAGCAGGGAAGCAGCTGTGAAAGGGTATCCAGTGCATAATAGACTGGAAGAGGTGCAAATTATTCAGTGGTAGGATTTCTTGCACAATTTGCCCTCGAGGCAACTTAAGTAGTACTGCTGGTTCTGGTTTGCATTTTAAGCATTGCAATTCATTATCACATCTGGCAGGGAGGCAGGTCACTGATGACTATGGTGAGTAAAGAATCATCAGGTAATATTACTTGGTTTTATGATGCTTTCGGTGAGAACAGAGGCTGCCGGCCTTGCTTCAAATACATCATGCAAGTTTTTTCTTTGTACATGGAGGCCAGATATTATTTTAAAATTACGTAATACAGTGAATACAAACTATGCAATGCAGTGCACCTTCGGTGACCCACCACAAATCGCTGCAACAGAAAGGACTGTGGAAATCACGGAGGTAAATTTGGAGGAGCAGGATCTGCCGATGAAAATATCTCACTTTCATAATCATAATTACATGCAGAATCTGAAAGCCAGACTATTTTCCGCCCTTCTGCCAGTCAGATGAACTGTCACCGACAGTGACACTGTAGCGCCAGAGTGTTGCACTCATACGGCAATGGTCCTTGATGTAACAGCAGTTTATTCGAATTTAAAAAGTGCAGCGCAACAGCTTTGAACTTCATAACGCCAACACATGGATGGATCCATTTTAGCTTAAATGCAGGACAGTTTACAGCAACAACTTCCCCGCAATCTCCTCGCCCCATTCACTCGTGGGCTAAATCCCAAATGGAATTGCATTCCTCCAGCACCAGGGCGAGCCGCTGGGCTCATCTCAGACAAACAATGGGGACGAGGACTAGCAGGCTGATGACCAGGGCGCAGATTGTGAAAGACAAATGAGATCAGGGTGGAGGGAGGATGACGTCCCCCCCCCTCAGACAACGAGGCTTCGGAAAGGTTAGCGGGACAGACATGAAGGGCAGCTGTAAGGTAAGCAGCTGAGGCTGTGAAAGTGAACACCAGGGTTGTGTTCTGCTCTCGGCGACACGCAGAAACACAAATGAGCCCTTTGGAAAGTGAGAAATTGTCTTAATATTGCTCTAAAGTCGTTTTCCGATTGTTCGAACTTGCTATTAAAGCCATGCTGAGCAATGCGCAATCATAATCCTGGGCCTCCAGTGTTCACGCTGAGTAATATTGGCTTAACAATTCGTCATGTCAAACAATTATCCGTATACGTCACTGTTATGCAGATTTCGCCTTTTGGGGGAGCAGTCGATTATTGAATTAGTTCCATCCGAGCGTGCTTAATTCTGCATTTCTGGAGACGTGAACATGACAGTCAAACAGAATAATACCATGACGTCCCCCCCATCCTCTGGCAACAAGCAGATTTTGTGCTCGACGATACATAGACAGTAACAAGGACATGCCTGCCTGTTGTGACAATGCACGTTTTACAAGCCTCCACTCATGTGTCACTCATTAATGGTGGAAAAAAAAAACGCTGAAGTTTAAGCACAGCATCAGCACAGCCGCCTGCTTTATGTGGAAGCTGTGACAATTCGACAAGCTTACACTAGTGGAAAAATGTGCCGTGGCCGATATTCTAGTTACATATGCGGATTACAGAGTCGCTGTGGTGGCACACAGAAAAATCTCTTAGTGTCGAAGAAGATTATAGAAAAACAGTCAGCAATCAAATAATGTCCCTGCACATTTATCTTAGCTTATGTGCTCCCGCATGTGCCCACAAATACGCTGGTGGTCGGACCCCTCCCCTGAAACCATTTGTCCTTGTCAACAGACCTGATAGAAGTCACACACATGCGCGCCACAAAGAGATGTTGTGTATCCTGTGACATGGGATGGATAGACTATCAATACCCTCACTGGTGAGGTGAAGCTGCAGCAAACACAGCACAAGTGCAATTTCAGCAGATACTACATCACATTTAATTAAGAGGACATTACGGTCAAACCATGTTCGCTTGGACATGTCACAGTATTGATTTGGCATCACGGGGGGAAACATTGTAATGCCTCACCATATACCACTCGCACTCCTCGTTGATGAGGTGCAAGATAGTTAACATGCTATACTTGCCTTTTCCATTAGCGTCCCATATATTGCCCCTCCTAAACGGTGGAAGGGGACAAGAGGCACTGGCCTAGAATGGAATGGCAATAAACTTTCAATTACGCTGGAGCCAGTAAATCGCCTGCTTTTAGTGTGCCAAAATTAGATACATGAACTACAATCAATAGAAGAACAAACATAACAAATGTCCAAATGCCGAACCTTAGTTTTGCTTTGTTTCTGGTACGCCCGCTTGCAGCAGTGGCTCAGCTCCTCTGGTGTGAAATATTATGGCCTCTCATCACCTCTCTGGCCACCAGGAAGTACAGTAAACTATCTATGAACAGCAATCTGTCTCTATCGTCAGCCTCCTGTAACAGACAAACTGGGATGCATTGGTGTGGAGCCTGGCCCAGAGCACAGGGAAAAAACAGAGCAAAAAACACAACAGGCAAGTATTATCATGCATTAAGATGGATTGTCGAATGACAGCAGGGAGAAAAAGCAGCATCTATCTCTTTGTGAATAACCTTGCCCGTTTGAAATTGGTGTGAGCTCAGGGGACGGTTTGGATCTATGGGTCGTCTATGTACGCACAGATCAATCTGCAGCCAAAACGCTTGTTCCTCAGGAGTTCCTCCCTCTATTAAAAAGGCGTGTCAAGCAACAAACAAAGGCAAAGCTCTGGTTCGGGTTAAAAGAAGACCTAATTTGGTCGACGTTCACTTGAACACTCAGACTGTGCAAAGCCAGCAGGTCATCACAGGAATCCACTGTGCTTCAAACAGAAAGACTGAACACTAAATTATTTCCAACCTATATACTGATGTTGAGAAATGTTGCAGTACAAAATAGATTAAAGAGTAAAAAAATGAATATGCAACTCGAATCAAAAAAGACTCGTCCTCCAGTGTCATGTAACTCCTGTCGTCAAAGCAAGAGCATCACCCCACGATACATTTGCAAAGGCAGAGTCAAACCACCGAAGCATTACACAAAACAAAGCCTGTCACATTCGGACATAAAACGAGTGGGACGTCTCTTCAGCTCATTTCCGTGATGAATCCAGGAGAATAAAGTGTCGGGCTAATGGTGGCTGAAGGCCTTAATAACACAAGAGATGTGATCTGAAATGTTCCTACTGGCTTTTTATTGAAAAGAGGCTCAAAGGGGTAACAGGGATTTTAAAAGACGACATGATGGCATGCAGGTACCTACTCTATCTGTTTTATTCCTTTTTTATTGTTATAAAGACTGAAAATCACCTTTGACCTTTTGAACAAGCAAGAACAAAGGAAGAACGCAGTATACGTACTGACTCAACAGTATACTTAATTTGAATAACCTCAGCTATGCTGCTACCTTGAAGTGCACCTGGCAAAAAAATAAAATAAAATTATACGACGACGCAGCCCCATCACAACTGAAATTCCAAGCATCCCGTTGTTATTTACAACGGATTTCATCCTCAATTTCCTCTCACCTAGTGTGAATCATTATGCCTGAGTGGCTGAATGGATCCACACGTTCTGCTGGCTTCCACTGCGTCTCACCACTCACACTCACAAGAGACTATTGTGAATGTGATTAAAGCAGAATAATATGAGGGAATTGATTGTGTATTGCACACTGTTTTGGCTTGATGTGGGCTCGTCGAGTGATGGGAGGCCCGGAAGGTATTGAACGGAGCCAATCCCCATGTGTTGCCTGAGTGGATCACCGGGTAAGCTCTTAATTACTCTGAGGGACAGTTCAGCGGCATTATGAGCTGCGTAAACAGGCACAAACCCATTCAGATGTGCACATCCAAGCTGAGAGGATGATGATACAGCCCACACACTTGGAAACAAAGTGTGTAAACACTTTAGACGATGCATCTTTGACAAGATGCCCCAAATTTCAAGTGCCACCGGTGTGGTGCCTTTAAATGAAGACACAGACGCAGGATGATATGTGTTTTGTCAGGATTCTGAACAGCACAAAGTGTCCAACTTAAGAGATAAAGTGGATGATCGGTAAGACAGCATATCCACCAGTGTCACTAACCAAACAGCACTTGCAAATACCAATAAATAAAGCTCATATTTACAGCAGCCAAACACACAGAGAGAGGAGGATCAGTGCTTTCTCAGCCAGGAATGATTAAAGCTCAGTGAGCAAGGTGTACACAGCTTCAGTTTCTGCCTGCGGCATCATTATTGGAGCTCCCTGTTGGAAAGGTACTTCAGTGTGCAGCTCTACAGATGTTGGGGAAGAGTCAACCTTTGCAAACCCCGAGAAGACTCCCTGCAAAGTGAGCTGAGTGGACAAAAACACTGAAGCCTGAACAATAAATCCTCAATTCTTTGTCTTTCTCCCAGGATCCCCCGATTTGGACTCCACCTGCTTCTTCGGAACAAACCGATCTCACAGGCGTATGATATTTACCACGGCGGGCATGAATGCAGTGGTGTGTTCAGGGTCACAGCGCGTGAACCGAAGGGCCTCGGGGGACCGCAAACTGGCGCGCTGCAGCTCCTTTGTTGGGTTCATTTCCCACCGACACGAGAGGCCATGCTGATGGCCTTCAGTCATAAGTGCTCTCAGAAGTCGGCCACCACCACGCTGTGTGGAACAGCCACTGTAAAATCAATAGCATGTTTTTATACCTCTGGGGAGCTGTGGGCAGTGCGACATGTCGCCGGCGCTCCAATGGAAACAAACTCCACAATCTATTGCTTGAGACGCCTGCTTGATTTGTATTCGTTTTTCTCTTTGCCAACAAGGTTTCTCTAATATCTGGGAAAATACAAGGTAAAGAAATTAAAGTGGGGGAGAATAAAATGGTTTCACAGAAAATTATATGAATCCTAGTTTAAAAAAAGGTCAAGATTTAACTTCTTAATGCATTTATAATCATTTTTAACCTAAATTATCAGAATACTTTTTCTATATAACACAATTTTTTTTAAAAAAGAGCAAAAACTAATGATTTCATTCTTTCATTACTGTTCTGGTTTACGATGGCTCAACTGGAGTTCAAGCTCTTTTGGACGGTGAGAAAAACTTCCACCCTCCTGCTACAACCCTTCAGATCCTTCAGCTCAGAGCTCTCACAATAGCCACTCAGTGTGCGCAAGATGAGAGCAGCATGTTGTAAGGTGCCGACATGGTAAGTTGTGAATTTCTGCGGGCTTTTAAGTCGGGCTCCTTCATGCGTGCATCGAGAAAAGACTCTTCTTGTGCCGTCTTTCACTGTGTACACTCGACCTGTTGAATCGATTTTAATATTATTTTTTCCCCAGGAACTTTCATCCTGCCGTGTCAGGACGAGCTGCCGGACTCATTCCGCAAAATTCCTGCAAAAATATATCAAAGTGTGCTTAAAAGGCTCTTTTAGAAACAGACTTCACACACGCGCCCGTTCCACACTCACACAGCCCTGAGCCCTCATGGAGCTATCGGAAACGAGCATTAAAGTGTCTGTCTCTGTGACACTGGTGGACACTGGGATTGGACCCATCACTCACTGACTCACTCCTGCAAGCAGTCGAGGGAATTCAGACGAACGACCTTGTATGCATTTGAACCACAGAATTCAAGCAATGTCTACAATAATGACATCATTGCATTGGGCTTATTGAGGTACAATGTGAACTAAATGCATCAAACAAATGTTTGAACGACTTCTCAATGTACACAGGAGACGGCACAGATAAAATAGACGGTATAGATATCCAGGTTATGCCTGCCAACAGGATGTCCTGTGGTGGAGTGACCCTGTATAAAGTAATATATGATCCTCACATTGATTTGACATGGATCTTTATCCTGGTTGTGTCCCATTTTATCACTGCCAGCAAGATGGTGATGGCCATGTTCCTTTTTTCTCAAAGTTTGTAAGGGAGCCTTGTGCAGGTGTGTGCATGTGAGTGTGTATGCATGTGTGTGTGTGTGGGCAAAGCTTTGCTCTATTCTGAAACATATTTCCAGACCCCGGTGCTCGAGTTGTGGGTGGAAGAAGAGAGGGGAGATTGAAATGTAAGGAGCTGCGGCGGTGGCGCCACAGTGATCTGAGGGGTGCCACAGAGACGCCTGTCAAGGGTGGTGGGGGGGTCCTGTGATGTTGACGTGTCTCTGTCGGCAAAGGCTGACAATCTGCTAAAGTCAAACTCTTCAGATGAGAGCAGTGTGTGCACACCCCATGTGTGTATACGCGTGTGTAAAGCTCAGAATCCGTGCATATCCTATATGCAACGAGCGTGTTTGTGTGTGTGAGTTTTGCTCACTGCGTAGGTGTGTACGCGCGCGCGCTTTGTAGATGTTGACTTTGATTTGAATATATCCAAAGAAGGTGCAGCCTGCAGCAGCGTGACAGGTTCAAAGCCAAAACGACCCAATTAGGACCAGAGAATGGTATTCTCATTTAGAACTCATGAGTACAAGTAGATGCAGCCTCTGAATTAGGATACAAAAGAACTCCATCCTTCTCCTGCTCGACTCACAAAAGGCAGAGAGACATGTATAATTCTACTTCATTGACTATGATTGAACGAGTCAGTTTGCCAAATGATCTCTGTCTTATTACCATGAGTGTTCACTTAAAAAAAAAAAAAAGCCAATTCACTTGGACATCTAATATTTTTATATCTTGCTGACAGTAATTTAGATTACGAAAGAAAGGAAATGAATTGATTTTTTATGCTTGAGGAAAAAAGTGGGAGAACTCATCTGGTATGGTGCTACAATTTCATTCATGTTCGCTCACATGGCATTAGTAGAAATGTCAACTCGCTGTAATTTTCCACAGTGTGCCTTGACATTTTAATTAATTTTGCAGTTTTTGACCAATGCGCGTGCAGTTTGGGTACAGATGAGCTGCATTCGACGGAGCTCTGCCGGTGCATCGCGTCGCTTTGCAAAGCCACAACGGGGGGCTTGATTATTCTCTGGATGACTAATCTCGCCACTTGGTATGATCTGTCATATGAGCAACTGTCTCCGAGAGCTCAGCTTCTCTTCTCTGCTCCCTCTTCCATTTGTTCCTCCAGACCACAAAGTCGCACCTCGCACAAGACCTTGAGTTTTGAGCCATGGCTCAGTGCAGCACGACCTGTTCCTGAGTGTTCTGAACTCTTGATTTGTGGTGTGATGTCCCGCTTCCTAACTCCCAGCCAATCTCGCCCGTATTGTTAAATCAATATGCTCGCTGACGAATGCTCACCCTGACAGATTGTGGGTGACGAAAATCAACTCCAACATTTGCTGCCTGTCCATTTAACAACCCATTTGTATATAGGAAATGAAGTGATGGTGCCGGGCATGGGGGACGCTATCTCCGTTACAATTACAGCAGAACTCCCCGGAGGATAAGGTTGAAACAAAGTTCACATCGAGAGCTACACAAGGAAAACAAGTCTTAGAAGGTCTATATTTGGGCTGCACATGGGGGTATACTGGCTAGCACTCTCACCTCACTGCAAATACATCACATATCGTTTAGACTCCCAAGTTAACACCTTTAAATGCCCAGTTTTTCCCTTTGTGCACTTAAGTTTTCTCTCTTTTTCCTCAAAATTATGGGCGTTAACTTAGCTGATGTGACCATCACTTAGAGTCCAGTACTTTAGAGATAAGTAGTACAAAAATAATGACAAAAAAGTTGAAGTTAATACACAGCTTCAAACCAC
>JAUESF010000057.1:4553516-4569726 GCA_032274765.1 Malacoctenus tetranemus
TTGGCCCGCGGCCCCCCTTTGTGTCCCCCCCCCCCCCCCCCCCCTCTTCAACCATCCACCCGCCCACCCCAAAACTGCTGGCTGTGGGCCCACATCAATCACTGTTGGATGGGATTTGAGCCGCGGCTAGAAGTGGTAAGCCAGGGGAGGACAGGTCTGGCCGCTCGCAGCTGCACGCGCTCCACAGTGACCCCCCCCCGAGTGCCACCGCCAGCGGTGGGGTTCGCGCCGAGAGCTGCGTCCTTCCGCGAGCCTCCGCTCGCTCATTAATTATGCCTCCGCGTCGGCTGCTCGTGGTGTGACCGCGTTGACAACGCCACCCACTTTTTTCCCTTCCGCCTGCTGCACCTCCCTGGAGAGCCTCAGGAGTAAGCTGTAATTATGGTTTATAAACTTCATCCAGGTGACATAATCGGGCCATGGCTGAGATGGCAAAGGGGGGGCTGTCATAACAGCTGCTAATAAATTTATAGCTTCTTTTTTTTCCCACTCCCTTTCCCACTGCACATTCCTCACACTGCCTCGCCGTATACATACAAGTTTGTAAGATGTCGCGCCTTGCACCTTGAAACTACAACCCCCACATTAACATGTGCTGTTTCGCAAAGAAAACAGCTGCGCTCCGTTTAAAAGAGCGCAGGATGCAGGCGAGTCGGTGGGAAACAGTGTAGGTATTGAAGAGCAGCGGCTATATTATTCATGTGTTTATTCTGCGCGAGCACCTTGATTGCGGTCCAAGGCTCGGCGAGCGCGAGTGAGCCGGCGCTCCCAGGGGCCGCTTTATAATGAGGATGCGCTGTCAGATAATTAGATACACCTGGCGCAGGAGTTTTCAGGAAATTTTGATTCATCCCGAAATAAAAATGTCGGCGCCTGCCAACATGAAAGCCGGAAGAGAGAGAGAGAGGATCACGTTGCGATCCCTCGCATGGCGGCGATGTTTTATTTATGTATTCGCGTCGTTGTGTGCCTGGATGAGGCGGGCTTTCGTTTTGTGCTAGCCGACGCATTGGCTGCCAAAGTTTCTCCCGCCCCCCCACCCACCTCCCTCATTCTGATCCCAGGATGACGCGGCACCGAAAAAAAAAGCCTCCTCCCTCCCCAAAGAAGCGAGCAGCCCAGGTGTGCATCAGAGGGGGAGTGTTCGTTTTGGTCACCAGGTGTGTATCGTCCCTTTGTGCGGCTGTGCGATGATGTTTCAATCCACAAATGAAATGTTGGGGACTTTTCAGATTTTGACAGATGCAACTTAATCAGCCGTTGCGCGCGCGCACGTGGCGCACGGCGAGCCGCGGATGATGAATCGGGTCCGCTCCAGCCGCACGCACGCACGCGCGCGCGCGCGAGCACACGCCACCCTTAAAATATAATGGCTCGTCTTGATTAGAAAACACCGCGAGATGAAACCCCTCTCACCTGTGCTGTTTGTTTATCAGACACGCGGCTCCGCTCATAAATCAGACACTCATTAAGTTGTTAAACAACAACTTTTGCCTTCTGCGAGAGACATCAGTGCTATTAGGCCTGATCTATGTGTTACAGTAGCAAGGTGAGCAATCGCCGACTGCTCACGTTATCCAATTACAAGATGTTATTGCTCCGGTTTTCACTCTGGTCACATCTTAATTAAAAAGCCCTTTGCAGATATCGCAGTGAATATCAAGTAATTATCTATAAAGGAAAAAAAAAGAGCTCAAGTTATCAGTATGTAATGTTGACAGACAACACGCGAGTGAGACAGATAAAATGCTTTTCTTGCCACTTGAAAGTTAAATAACAGCATGTCAAGTCCAATCCGAGCACAATCAATATTAACTTCCACTGTGTTTAGCAGAGAAAAGGCTGGCGCAGGTGCTCAGAAATACATATTGTCAAGTGGAAAAGTGAAATCCATACACGAGGACTATTCATCCAACAGAGATCCATTGGTCTTAACTTGATATTTCAGGCTGCATCACTTTATTTGGCTTATATTTTAAAAAGGTGCGATGAGTGGGTGCTTATGTACGTGAAAACATGGTCTTTATCTGGCAGTTGTTGGGTGTTATTGTGCGAATGGTCGGTCATATCTCAGGAAGTCTTTAAGTCTGTTGGAATGGCTGTTGTAGAAATGCAAAGCCTGATTCCTCTACTTTTAGGGGGGTTTATAACTGATCATGTCTCATCAAAGGTGGAGGAGTTAAAGTGATGAGGCGACGGGGTTCGCTTCTCCTCTCGCTGCGCCGTCTGGTTATTGTTTGTTGTCCTGCCCGTCCTGTTGTTTGTAGCATCAATATTGCGGGAGCGCTTTTGTTTGAACTCGTCCCAACGAGCCAGTCGGGACTTTGCTGACCTGCTCTCTCAGGTGGAGCCTTCCCTGTGCGCTGAGGCGCCTGGCAGCTGTGACCTTGAGGGTCACACGCAGGGCACGTCGACGTCACCCTCGATCTGTTCGATTTGCGTCAACATTCGCGCATGGATCTCCTCAGAAATGACAGTATTGGATACGAAATATTAAAAAAAAAGAAAAGTATGCATGAGACCTCCAAACTTTTATGTTTTCAGATACTCCCCGGCTAGTACTTCTTCGTACAAGTCTTTAAAGCAGCTCGGAGCCTCAGAAAGGAGGATGACCCCTGTGGTCAGTTAGCTCTTCTTGTATGCGGTTCTAGGTGGCGCCTCTGGGCGTGTTTTTCTTTCGTCGGAAGAAAGGCATCAACACTTGAATGTCCCAATCAACAGCGGGCCTTGAGAAATACCAACTCACTTTTTTCTTTCTTTTTTTTTTTTTTATTATAATAGGTCCAAAAAAAATGTGGTCTAAGGCACTTAAATTAGTTTGCAAGGTCTGGAAGGGGCTACGCTTTTCTGCCTTTTTTATTCTCGCCAAAGTAACAGCTGCTGTTATTGCGCAGAGACCGCAGAGCCTTTTTTCCAAAGACACTCCTTGGCCCGAACATTCCTCACTTGTACAAAAATTACTTTGTAAAAAAAAAAAAAAAAAAAGAAGCGATTCACCTCCTGTCAGTCTGGAACCCTGACGTCAATGTGAAACGCATCACGTCGCGGTGGTAAGGTCAGTGAACTCAGCGCGGTGGAGTTGAAGCATCTTCTAAGGCAACGGTAGCCTCCAAAAACTGGCTGATTCTATCACGCTGGACAAACGAGGCTCGTGCAGTCAGAACAACCTGACACTAATAAACTGTGAAAGGGATCGTTTCATCAAATATTGATTGTTCTTTTAATTCGCCGACGGAATGCCTGCCTGAAATGTGCACCGCTTCGCTCAGAAGGATCGAGTGGAATCAAAGTTATGAACGCATTTTTACATTTTGAAGTATTCCAAACAAAGAAAATAAGAGAAAAAACCATTGATCTCTCAGACATGTAAGAGTTCCTTCAATACTTTGCTTCACCACTGAAGCAGGTTGGTGACCCACAGAATTCCAGCACCAGCAGGTGAACAAAACACAACTGGAAGACGCGCATTTAAAAGGTTCAATGGTCGGTGTCTACGTAGCACAATGAAGCCACTTCAGCAGGCTCAACCCACCTCCTTTCTATAACGCAGCAGATGGATATCACACAAGGGACTTAAACACACCTCGCTCTGCCAGCGGGGGTCACAGCTGCCCCCCCTCCCCTCAGTGCAAATCATATTGTATGTATTTTACCATTGAAATGCATCAGACAACAATCCACAAGACAACAAATCTGCTCCATCATACTGATCTCGACTGTGTGCTCGCTGTTTGTTGTTCCGCCGCTGATTTCTGTTCCGACCTTGTTAGTCTCAACCCTAATGAAAGAGCCCAGTTTTTTTTTCCAACAATACGAATTCATTAGCCGTTGCCTAATTTTGCCGGCAGCACTTTGACGCCACGGTTACCGATGCGCGGTCTGAGATTCATCCCGACTTCGGAATAAAAAAAAAAAAAACCTGCGCCCGCTGCTTTCCCCTTCGCTGCTGCACTGTTATTGCCCGAAGAAAATCTGCATCCCTATTGTGCCGTTGAACTTGAAGGGGTTTGTTGGTGGTGGGGGGAGAAACTTGCTTTCTGTCTGACATGATGTGAACTCGCCGAGCTGATGCGTACTGACAAAAGACGAAGACGAGAGGAGAAAAGTTGGAGACGTGGTGCCCCCGAGTCGCAAGTCCCTGCCTGAACTAATGACTGGGGGTTCACTGGGGGTGAAAGCAATATCGGGAACATCTGCACAAAACAAAGCCGTCTACTCCGGCAACAACACTAACTGGGGCTTTCATTTTTTAATGAAGTTAAATAAAATATTAACCATCACCAGCTACCAAAAGCAACGGAGGAGGGTGGGGTATTTATAGCCAACCTGCGACAAAAGGGGGAGAGTCTGTACGGGCAGCCATGATCTCTCCCCTGCTTCACGTTAGCATGTCTCCGCGGGAGGTCTCCTGATGTGGTAGGTGCGAGCTGGGATAATGACTCGGTGTGGTGTCGCGGGAACAAATGCCAGCGTAATTTTACATGCTGACCTTTTCGTCGGCCGCGTGCGCGTCTCCACGCCCGCCTCCCCTGCCGCCATACGTGGAGCTATTTCGGCGAGCTCTGCAGAGGGCAGCGGCGACGCGGAGTATCGGCATCATCGTCTTCCGGCATATCAAGGAAACGGAGAGGAATATCGCCGGCGAGCCGGAGCCAGAGTACTCTGCACAGTTCGATGCCGCTGCCTCTAACCCGACATGAACAAGAGAAATCAATTAGGACCCACTCGCTTGCTATCCGAGGGGACTGCCACCATGGGAGAACGGCTGGAGAGAATCAAAGCGTTTGGAGAAAGGGGGGAAAAAAGAAGAAGGGAAAAGCAGCAGAAGAGGAAAGTGAACTGGAGTGGCAGTTTGTTGCCGCCTCTGTCAGATCAGCCGCCTCTGACCCTCAGATAACATTCATTTTCTCTGCGTTCGTCCCAGGCACGCTTGTAATTCCAGACACTTCCTCATCTCCTTTTTTTTAACACTGATACAAAGCCCCCCCACACACGCACACACTTTTCTCTCACTGTCCTCTCAGGTCAGTAATGAGAAAAAAAAAAGAAGGCTGGCAGGAAGGCTCCTTACAGTGGATGATAATGATGAAGCCCGCTGCAGATGCAGAAGCCCTCAGTTGTCCCAGCAGCCTCGGCTGCACTTTATCAGGTGTTTATATTCCTACCTTTAAATCCATTCCAGCGGTCAGTTGGAGGTCACGCTGAACATTTCCCTCTTCCGGCGCGCCAAATTGTTGTTCGGCCGAAAAAGAGCAAACAAGTTGGACTGTTCGAGCATAATGCGGCTTTTAAAACTTGCTTTTCAGCAGGGCTTAGTTTTGAGAAAAGTCTTTATTTGCTTTTTAAATACTCTCTAAGGTCCCGAGAGATTAAAAGAAAAAAAAAAAAAAAGCCTCACATCCAATATGAGATACTCCAAGTGTTGAGTTTGGATCAGCGAGGCTTGTATCCACAGCATATAATTTATTAATAGTATTTTAGAGGGAGCTAAACTACAGTCTCGGTTTAATGTAAAAAAGCGTATGCAGTGCTTCAGTAAATACAGAGATGCAGTGGATTCTGCTCCCGGACCTGAGTCACGGAGAACCTCAGAAAAAAAAAACACCCGACACGCGGGTTTCCCAAAGATCCAGAGAAAATTGGTTCGCGTTACCGGCGGAGATGATCGGAAGAGATCGGGCACTTGATGCTTTATGCATATTTTATCGAACGGCGAGCAGGAGCCCCGGCACTGTAAATACAGAGGTTAGGAGTGCGCAGCATGGATTTCACAGGACCCAGAGGCCCCATTGTCTTTGATCAGACTGAAATAGGACACTTTTTGATCAAGCCCCACCTCGGACGTTTGAATCGAATCCCTGACAGCCTGGGCAGCTGGAAAGCTGCGCGGCGTAATCTCGACACATAGGAGGATGTAGACACCCATGAAAGCGTGCTGGAGTCTATTATATTGTACATTTTGAATTACACCCCCCCCCTCCTTCTCCTTCACTCCCTCCCTCCCTCCCTCCCCCTTTTGCCCAGATGAGTATCAAGCACTCGGTGATAGGGGAGTTCTTGTACAGAGTGGAAATTCAATTTGACAAAGAGGACGTGTCTCGCCGAGTCTTTTAAATGATTATGATCGCATAAAGTCGGCAATGTAACACACCTGGAAGGCTTAATGAACAAGAAACCTGTGCTGCTGCTTCTTCTTTTTTTTTTGGTCGCTGCTGCAGCTTTGAATGAGTCAGTGAGAGAGGATGCTCGCGTGGCCTTGACGGGAGCATCGCAGCGTGGAAACGGGGGAAGTATCGAGATGATCGCGCGTCAGCGGACATTTTTTAACAGGAGCCGCTCGGAGAAAAAAAAAAAAAAAGTTGTGTTCCCTCCGTAATCCTGTGTGTACAGTGAGCTCGGTTCCCCCGACAGAGCACACATGTAAACACACCGCCCCCGCCTCCCACTCGGCCCTGCTGTAGGTTTGGCGGTGGGTGCTCGGCAGATCCCCCCGGCATCATGAGAGAATAACAATGAGGGTTTTGGGAGGGATCAGTTCCCCAGCACAGAGCCATACTGGGGGGGAGGGGTTTTATATAAGACCCCGGCTTCCTGAGCGCGCTGCCAGTTTAAGACGACAGACAAATGGTACCGAAGGGGACCAAAGTTGCCAGGGGAAGGGAAGGGAAGGGAAGGAGGGGGAGGGGGGGGGTTCAAGTTAGTGTCTAGGCTGCCCTGGCGTCTCCATCTCTACCTTCACACTCTCTCTGTTCGCACACGACGCCCGGTTCGATGTCTCGCGCCTTGTGATATCAGGTCTCATGTGTACCCGCCGCGCGAGTCCCCCCCCAACACCCCCACACCCCCCCGTGCGCTTTCGCGCCATTCGTCGGCTCGGCGGCGCCACATCTCACTCTCATGCCACCACCTCTCCTCTTCCTCCTCTTCTTCCTCCTCCCTTTGTTTCCCCCCCCCCTTCATATGTCCCAATGAAAGAAGGCTGGGATCTGTCAAAGCCCATCCTTCCTTCTGTCTGGCTTGTCAACTTTTTTTTTTTTTTGAGGTGGGCTGCCACGGAAATTCACTCAGCCCTGACACTCCACTGGTTCTTTAAATGTCAAAACAGGTTGAGGCTGAAGTGTTGTCTTTTTTTGGATGATACCCCGGATGCGCTTTTTTTTTTCTTCTTCTTCTCGCAGTTTCTTTGTTTCCTCATCATGATGCAGCATTTCTCGTGATGCAAACGGCATCCCGGCCTCACTGAAGCTTCTTGAGGAACTTGATTAGCCGTCATTAATTATTCAGGAGTTATAAATAGACGTAGATGTACTTAAATTCACTTTGAATTATTAAAGCATTATAAATAGACCTGAATGTACTTCAGAGCTGTTTGCCGGAGATTAGTGGCGACACGGACACAAATGGGTAATTCATGGCAATTAAGCACGAGAGACCTGGACACTTTAGGGTCACTGACAAGCTTCAAATCGAATGATTGTGACTGTACATGTACATGCAAATCAACATGTTGATGATGCTTATTCGAACACAGCGTCTTTAATGATGCAGAGCCAAACAAAACCAGAAGATACATCACTTTTTGAGCTGAGATATGGATCTAAAAAGCAGAATTTGGTGAACATTTTAACGCTGCCTCTTGGTAAACTTAATTATTAATGCTTGAGGAGCACTGATTCACTGAGTTGTAGTCAGAGGTGGCAAAACATCTTGATTCTTCTCACCGAGACGACCCCGGAAGGTGTCCGCCCGCCTCGGGTTGAGACTCGCGGCAATGTAACAGCGAGCAGCTCCGGATAGGATGAAACACCATCCCCGCGGTGCCAGGTGTATTTTTAGCCAAAGTGTCTGGCTCGCCGCATGTGTGCTGTCTAAATCAAACAATCACAAGGTTTAATCAGCTACATCGAGATTGAAGAAAGTGGATGTATGCATAAATAAATACAATCTCTCCGCCCGACGCTGCATTTGTGTGTTTTTCCCGTCATTAGCGCGAGACACCGTGTTTCTCACCTAATCCGGCACCTCTAAATAGATAACATTCGGTCGGGGCTGAGTCTGAAATGAAGCAATCTATGCATGGCGTCGCAGGTAATGAAGTTACAGAATCACACATCACCTCGATGAGGGACTGATAATGTCAAAAGTTGATTGAGTGAATATGTGGAGAAAACACAGACGGCCACGTAAAAACCAACACAAAGGCAGAGCGCGGGGCCTTTTTCTTGATCACTTCAATCCCCAGACCTCGGACGGAAGATGTATTGCACGCTGCGTCTTCTGACATGCAGCAGTCAGGAGCGCGGTCCCCCCCCCTGTATTGCTGCACGGCCCAGAAATACACCACAGATAACATTAGGATCCATTGGGTTGGGACTAAGGGGAAAATCAATGGAAGGTGAAAATTTAATTTGGCCCGAAGAGCCTTTAGGCAAAGTGCAATTTGAAAACACATCTTTTATTTTCCCCTGGGTGTCTGACAAGGGGGGGAGGAGGGGGTGGGGGTCTGGCAGGAGATGGACAGTGGGTGAAACCAACCTTGAACACACACACACAAAAAAAGGCAGAGGAACGCTCGCTGCGAGCACGAGGGAAAACACCCTGATCCCGCTCCTAATGTGCCTCCCCCCCTTCCTCCTCCCCTCCTCCCCCCTCCTCCTTTTGATTGTCTAACTCGGTTAGGGCCACGCGTCCCTTATCGGATCATATCAAAGGTCAGAGGCGTCCTGTAGACAAATCAATCTCCTCGTCTGAGGAGGCTGCGGAGGAGGCGCGGATTGAAGGCAGAGCTGATCCATCTAGTGGGTCTGAGAACGAAGGTGGGTGAGGAGAAAGGGAAAAAAAGGAGGGGTGGAGGGGGGGAAAGAAAAATTACGCCGAGCGCCGCTCGGAGAGAAGTGGGCGAGGAAGGTGAGATTGAACTGTTGACTTGGGGAATGCGATCCGCCTCGGAGAGAGAAAGAGCCTGCGTTATTGCTTGTGAGATAAGTGCAATTATTCGGGAATATCTGGCACATTATGGCCGACCTGATCTACGAGGAGGAGGGGGTGGGAGGTGGGGGGGAGTGGGGGGAGGAAGCTATTGATGATGCTTCAGCGAGGGGCCGAAACCGAACGTGGGATTTCGCTCCGGAGCCGATAAAAGTTGCGGCGTCGGGACTCGCGAGAGGCGTCGGAAGTTTCTTCGATCTGACATTTTCATTTCAAGAAGGAACAGCTCTCGGGTGTTCACTGCTGCCTCCCACTATTACTTCTGCCTCCTAATAGGTGTGAAAACAGACCAGTGTCTCTTCACACGTGGCTCCTCTTATTAATTCAGTTTGCTTGGAATACTTCCCCGGCGCGCGGACCCGTTTGCAGCCTCGCATATTCGGCGCAAGGTCACAATTAGTGTTGATGTGTGTGAGATTTGTATGTTCATTATATCACATCAACAGGTGAGGCCTCAGTTTCTCAGGCAGCCAATGAGGTCGCTCTTCGGTGAGGTCGATTCAAGGTAAACACCATGAAGCTGCTATTCATTATTGGGTTATTTCCTTATGGCCCGGGATATTTCTAAACAACACACAAAATGCCAGTTAACAAATAGTCATAATTAAACCAATGGCGCATAAACACACTGGCGGTGGGGCAGCGGTCCTGGGCGAAGTTTATAGGTGAGTATAAATCATCCGCAGTTTAATGCCGCCAAGATGTTCAATTTGGTCCCTGTGCGTGCGTAATCACTTCAATTAGCCCCGATCGCGCGCAGAGAAGCAACATGCCGAGCGGGACCCCCTCGGCCGCCCCCCCTCCCCCCGGTCTCGCACCGCATTAGACGGCGACGCCGTTATTTCCTCCTCCCGTAAGATTAAAACTGGCCGCGTAATAACTCAGCCCCCCCCCCGCCCCCTTCCCTCCCCCCGTCTCCTCCAGACACCGTCGCCAACGGTGCGGCGGCGTGAGATAATGTTTGCCCAAGCGACTCTCGGTGAGACTCAGCACTCCGGTGACACCGTTCCTCCGGAGCCTCATTGCCGAGTCAGGTCGGGGGTTGGGTCCGGCCCCCGGACCGGGCGCGCCGAGGCGCCCGAGAAGCGAGCGCAGCCCCTCGAGACAGATTACATGTCTGTGGACAAGCGAACCCGGCTTGCTCTCCACCTCTGCCTGAGACAAGCAGGGTTATTATCTTTTGCTCCCCCTCCCCCCTCCCTTTCCTCCCCCCTCTTTATGCTCTTGCCAGTCATGTAATGTATCCAGGACAAGACGCTCGCCTGGCAGACCGAGCCGGTGGACGACAAGGCGGCTTACACGTTCGCGCTAATAGCAGGCAGTCGGTGGGACGGATCTGAAATGAAGATGATGGCACGAGCCTGCAGAGGAAGTCAAAGCAGCCTAGGCCTGAGCCAAAGTGTTTTAAATGGATTACACCAGTGTGTCATTGCGATTACATGCTCCTCGCAGGGACCGCGACAAGATGAATTGTATTTTATGGCTTTACAGCAGATCTTCTTTCTTTTTTTTTCTCCCTCTCTCTCTCTCTCTCCTTTCTCCTCCAACTTGAATGCATCGCTCCCCCTCCGCGACGCACCGTGGTCTGAATGTGGGATTGTTTCTGCCTTTGAACTGCCTCGCAAACACTCCGCCGGTGACTTTACCTTGTGGGGACATATTCTGTTTATCTCCGTCCCGAGCAGCTGGCTGAGAAGTTTATGTATAATTACATTTCCATGCTTTGTAAAAATGATACTTCAGACTTATTTGGGCTCGTTTTGGGAAGGCTGAGACACCAGAACTCACTCTCATTTTGCATTTAATGCAAAAAAACGCACTCATAGAATTTCAAAACACACTCTTGGCAGCAAACTTCAAGGGGCTTAAGAAAATTATACATTCAAACGCATCGCGGTTCCTCCTCTCTCCTCCACCGTGGCTTCCATCAGTCACTCGCTGTTTATTAATACTGTTATATCTCTCGTCCCCCCCCCCTGTCAGTATGACACATGACTGCAGCCACGCCATTTACATGGCCACGCATGTACAGCACAACAACCCGCAGCTCCATGCCTGACGACGCGATGCAGCATGTATCATGCGGCTGGCTGATAAAAAAGTGATTTACCAACACAGCTCCGGGAGTGTCCTCCAACCTAAACTTTGTTATTGCTGAGAATCTGCAGATATGGCAAAGTGTTTGTGAGTGAGCTTCAGAGCCAGAGAGAGGGAGAGGGAGGGAGAGAGGAGGGAGGAAATACCTCCAGGGAGTCCATTAAGTAGGGAAAGGGGCCGGGGGGTTAAGCGCTAAAGAGTCCAATGTGACCCAGAGGAACACATGTTCAAACGCAGTCATACACAAATGCACACTAATTTCCTTTCCGAGGTGCGTCACTTATCTGCATGCATTACGGGATGAAGCCACCTTTTTTTCCTGCGGAATAACCTAACAACCGGCAGCGCGTTTTCTCCCGGCTCCCGCGTTTGTGACACACGCTCGCTAAGTGAGACCGGCTGAGCCGCGCCGCGCTTTCAGTCGGCGCGATGTGGGCGCGTGTCACATCTGGTGGTCGCAACCCCCTCGCACAAGCCCGGGCAGAGTCTGCGAGGTCTGAAGTCGCACTGTATATAAGTCACCTACATTTTAACAGGAGGCAGTGACGGCTGAAGGGAAAGCTGGATATTATCATGGTATGGTTGGGGATCATTTGGGCAAACGCACTGTCCACAAGGTAGACGTTGGAAGTCTGAAACACTCCTTTACAAATATCCTTCATGGATTCATTGTGACATGATGAACGTGGCCTCAAGCAGTCGTTCTTCTGTAGTCCGGAGCAACAGGCTACTTCTCCGAGCACGCACTCTGACGCAATCCTCCTCCTCTCGCTTGGCCACAGGTGTATTCGGGCCCTTGTTTCCAGGAGACGTGTCAATCCTGCACTCAAACGAGCCTCTCTGCCTCTCCTCCTGGAGTGCCTTCAGAGCCTCGACCTGCCTCGCACCAAAGGAACCCGTTCGCTCCTTCCAGCCAGTCATCAGCGCCGGGTACCTGTGAAATCTGAGCGGTCTTAACAATGGCCACTTTCTGCGCTCCTATTGAAAAGCACACAAATTAGCCTCCGCGCCGGTGGCCAGTGGGACAATGTATTCTGCTGGCTCTATCACATCCTGCCCCGGCCTACTATTAATCTTGTGGACTGTATGGGATGAATTAATGCGCGGGGGGATTTGCAAAGGCTATGGATATGGATTACATTGTCTAACAGTATATTTGAATTGGTTTTCTGAATGTAATTCCGGCCGACCGAGATAAAATTCAGCTGATACGTCGGCTGTAACAAACCGCATCATTATTGCCCCTGTCAGTCTGTTGTGCATGCCAAAATGAAGCCATGCTCCCCCCCCCCACCCTAATCCTGTTCATCTCTAAGAGGTTTGTGGCTCTGATTGAGGAAAGTAGTGCAGTTGGAGGGGATTTACTGGAAAGTCATTTCCATTTTGCTTATTATGTCTGCCTGCCTCTCACCTTCCAGCACTGTGGTGTTTTTTTTCCCCTGCTCCTGGATATGATCCCGACTCTGCCCGACTCTGACGTTTAGCAGCCGATTTCCTGAACACAAAACCGCCCCCGAAGAACGCCGTCCGTTCAGCAGTCGGACTCGCGGAGACCCGGGGAACCGTGACAGATGCGAGATCTGAAGGAAAACTCTCCCCCTCCACCAATCAAACCGACTACCCACAGGGACGTCTAGACCGCGGCTGCTCTCTGCCCTCCCTCGCAGTTTTTTTTCTCCCCTGTCGCATTACATCAGATTACTGTATCGTAGCGTAATTTCTCTTAATGCTCCGTGCACTGTAATATCATCACAGCAGTCTTTTTTATCTAATCCTGACCTAAAGTGATTTTTTTCCCCCGTCCTCCTCCTTTTCCTCCTCCTTGTAATTGAAAATTATGATCTTAAATGACTCGTTAAGAGTTGCACATCTTCTCCCACGCGCTGAACGCGTCTCCCCCTTGCCTCCGCTGACAGTCACATTGAGGGAAGTTAATGTGTCGTGCGCATGCCGAGCATCTGCACTCAGCGGAGGCAATTTCCAAACAGTCACAGGCTGGAAAATCTTCGCCCCTTCGGCTGTGCCTCGCAAGCACTGCTTACACATCTGCAATAATTCGGTGTCAATTTTTTTTTATTTTGTTCCCTCCCCGACCGTCGGGATTATTTCCCCCTTACCTCGCTCACCCGCGATGGCACAGCGAGGACAACTGCTCGTGGCTCTCCGTGGGCTTTTTTTTTTTTTTTCCTGGCAGGCTTCGGCGAGCCGCTGCCAGCGATTACGCGTTTTTTTTTTTCTTTTTCCCTCCGTGCCAGGGAAGATGAGAAAAAAAATAAATTAGCATTCAGCTCTAGGCTGCGCCACCATGGCGGAGCGGAGCATCTCCACGGAGAAACACCAGCAGTCGCAGTTCTAAACTTCGCATATTAATAAAGTGTAGTAATGATTCACCAGCGACACTTCCTGCCTTCCCCCGTGCTCCACCTCTGCTCAGCCTGTTCAGCCTCAACACGTGATGAATGGGGTGGTATCGAGGAATGAGAGAGAGAGGGGTGGGGGAGGAGGGGGTGGTGGTGGGTGGTGGGATCCAACATCCAACATTAAGCTTGCTGCTTGCCCCCCAGAGCCTATGAATTTTTTATAAACTATCCCCAGAGGTTCATAAACATTGAGAGAGCGAGGGAGAGCTGGCGAGTGAGACCAAGAGGAGGAGGAGGAGGAGGAGGAGAAGAGGTTGAGGGGGTGGGGAGGGGGTCCCACTTTGGGGTCTTAGCAAGATGTAGCACTAAGCATGCACACACACCTGCTTCGGCTGAACCTACAGGGGTGGGGGGCGGCCGCATCCGCAGCTGTCGACAAGACCGCGTCACTGTGTTTTTGCGCGCTCGCCGGCTGACCCTGCCATCCATTTGCCCCCCGCTTTATGATTACCATAAACGCTCGGATTGCCTGCATAAAATTGTGGAGTGGAGACGAGGGCCTCCGCTTCCATTAGTGGCCTCTTTTTACTGGAAGGGCCAAGTGTGTCCCCCGGGTAAGGCCAAAACTCTCACTGTCCTCTACAGTCTGTCAAATAGACTCTGTAATCAAGGACTGGGCTAAGTGGATCGCTGGGGCTGATGGTGGATGTTCATGGAGCGATTATTCACAGGGAATCCACTGAGTGTGTGTTGGAGAGGTAATAGGTTTAGGAGTGCCTCCGCACAATAGGATCATCGCTGAGAAATTAAAGCTCCATCAGCGACAATCATTTTTATTTTTGCGAAACGCACGGATGCGATCCGGCCCATTGTTCAGTTCCTGGGAGCTGTTGTGAAATTGATTTCTGGAGATAAATAAGTGTTTTAATTGGATATCTGGACACACAAAAGCCAGCATTTGTTTTCTTTTTTTTTGGTCTTGTTTGGAGGGGATCATGCTTTAAAACCGAAGGAATTAATGAAGGCAATAGCATCAAAGCAACGATCTGCCCGCTGCAGCCACGCGGCCCATTGTAATCCATGCCTCATGGATTTTTTAGGTCATTTAATCATTTGGGAGCATGAGTCCGACTCAGTTTTAATATCAGCAATTCGGCAGAAATTTCCGGGCGGTGCATCGGGCTGTAAGGTCTGGCCGAGACGGCGCGTAATCATAACCACATACGCTTCTCCTTGTCATATTCGGGGGGAGTGGGGGGGTTGAGACTCGATTTGACCTCGTTCTGTTCGTTTAAGGAGGAGAAGGGGTTAAAAAAAACAAACAAACGCGCGTTGTTGCAGTTAAATCTACACGTACTGAAGTCCCAACAATGGTATTTCAAAGGTTGCGCCGCATACAAATTAGAAACCGACTAAAAATACACGCAAAACAAGCGGAGCAGTGGCGGCCACTGTGATTGGCATCGACCACGCAGGGGAAAAAAAGTGCCTTTTTTCTTAAAGTGGAGAGATTAAAATGTGAAAACAACTCTCACAGGAACGCAGAGGAGCGGCGGCGCAATAATATATGCAGAGGGAGGGCGAAAAAAAAATCTATTATGAGCATGATGACAAGAGATCAATGTCGGCTCTTATTCCCAGTGACAGTCTGAAACTAATACAGTCATTAGCATTAATGCCACCGCGATATAAATTGAACGGGCTTTATTTTTTAATAGTCCTGCTGCAAGTCTATATTAGGTAAATAGTGAGATTTCTGAGAGTCAAATCTGTCACGTGTCCTCGGGGCGGTCCGCGGCCCCCTCGCTCGAAATTGGATCGCTGCGGTGAGAGAAAAAAATGACACAGGGACTCGGCAGCACCTTAAAGGTGCTTTCATTCGCGGCGGCGGCGGCGTGGCCGCGCCGTACGGGGACCGTAAAGTACACGCAGAGCGTTTTAACAAGCTCCTCGTTTGCTGCGCTTTGACTGTTTTAACGCTACCCAGCTGTACGTAAATACACATTCAGCAGTTAGGCTGCACTGTATCACCGAATGTAGAGATTATTCCAATATTTCTCTCCCCCCCCCCCCCCCTCCACGCAGCTCAGTCATTAAGCTGTTTTTCAGAAATGGTCAATGGGCGCTTTTTTGGCCCAAATAAGTCTCTTAAGCGCTGCAGTCTGCTTAGTGTGGAGGGGGTTTTTTCACCCCCTTTCTTTCAGGGAGAATGGCCTCTTTAAGGAAAGCGCCGTCGCTGTGTCTTGCCCGGCAATTATCAAGCTTACAGAGAGGCTCAGCGGCCGTGAAGCATGCACGAAACACCGCGTTTAATTTGAAGCTCCGGCACAAACCAATATGACCCGACTTCTGATCAATATCGTTTAACTGCCTTCCGAGAGATGATAAATAAGTAATGTCCGCAGCGCATCTGCTGTGCCTTCAGAGGGCTACGATATGATCGCCACGCTGTGTGTAGTGTTGCAGTCTGTCACGTGCACACGGATTCACCCTCAAATTATCAAAAAACAGAAGATTGGTCCAGAGGAGGGTCAAAACAGCTGGAAGCTGCAGAGGCTGAGAACTTGTTTTGTTTCTTTGCGACACAGCTGCTGCTGCAAGCTGACAGCAACCACAAAGACTAACACTGGGTTTTTTTAACAAAGTCTGTGGCATGCAGAGCAGACTTCTAATAACTCAGTGTGCTTTTCTGCCTTTTTCTTTGATGTGTAATTGTCTAAAAAGGTCAGAAGGTCTTTGAACATCATTATATTGTAATTTTTCCA
>JAUESF010000057.1:4595685-4607060 GCA_032274765.1 Malacoctenus tetranemus
ATATTTTATAACTGCACAACATAAAAACACACCCAAAAGCCAAGTCAACTGATTTTGACCACATAACCGATAACACCCACATCGCTCCACAGCATACCTGTTAGTGAAGCTTATGTGTGCATATGTGTGTGTGTGCACAGTCCAATAATTTGACTTTTTTGGGGGGAGTTAATTAAGTGATGTTTATTCATCCGCTGGCTAAAGATTTGTCTCCAGCGTGAGATGATCTCTTTTGCAGTCAGAACAGCCTCGGCCTTCGGCTGTTATTGAGGTCGTGTCCTATTACCATCTGTCTTTAGCTGCATCAGGAGTAATCCTTGAGTCCGCTCCCTTAACCCTATTAGAGAGATCAAGAGCAGCAAGCAACCGCTGCAATTTCCATTTGCTCGGACCTACGAACGCTAATTTTATCATATTGAAGCAGTGACATAATAGCAAATCTGGCTTTTTTTCCCCAGTCCATCTGCTGTGAGGCTGCAGACTCACTTTAATAAAATAAAAGGACATTTAATGGAGTGGAATCTTATTAAGTGTAGTAATGTGTAAACACATCATCAGAAAAAAAGAAGTTTAGCTGAGGAAAATTCTTAGAGATGCTCAGATTGCTCTTGACTACACCAGGGGTGTGCGTAGCATTCCAATTCTGGGGGCCATGCGAAGCTAATGTGGTCTATATTAGGCCAGACCTGTTAAACTTTAGCATATGAATATGTACATACAGAAAAAACCCTGAAAGCTAAGAATTAAAATACATAAATTAGCTGATATTAGCAAATTATCTCTTAAAGTTTGGAATCCAACTGGTTCAAAATCTGCTCATTCTCTGTTGACCAACAGTACAACAGCAAAGCTTTCTCCATTTAGATGAATATGGATCACATTACAGAGATGCCAAACCACTGCACAGTCAATAACTTCCTCCTGAAGGGGGTGGGGGGGTGGGGGGGTTGTATAGTGTCCGGCTAATGAATCCAACTTGGCTAGTTATGCAAAAAAAAAAAACAAGGTGATGCTCAGCACCGGAACAAATAAGCCTTGAACGCTGCTACATGGGCGACAAAACGATCCCTGTGGTGCCTTTCAAAGCAGGAAAACACAGAAATAGATATCTTCTCCCGGCCACTGACGTACAGCTGACAATCATTATAAATTTAGATTTAATTAAAACCAGAACGCGGCAGCTGACCCCGAGTGAAAACGCTCCCGTCTTGTTGGATCTCTGAAGAATCTGTATCGGGGGTATTAATCTACCTGTCTGCGGCGCGATATCAAATGTGATGGATGACGGCCAGCCGATGCCAAAGTCAGCTATTTCTGAGGAGCTATCTGGTTCAGACTCAGTCGGGCACAAATCTGAATGTCACAGTCCTGCTCACATCAAAGGGGCCCCTTTTGGATTCATTAATTCACAGAGACGGTCCTCCCTATCAATTACAGCCATGATTAAAATGTTTGGGAGTTGCCTTCCGCAGACTTGGAATATTCTCACTTCGGGCAGAGCTTCACAAGTGCGGCGCCTTTCTACTGGGAAATTAAGCCTTTAAAAATCTCCTTCTTTGATTCAGGGAATAAGTTTGCTTTTGGCTCGAGATTGTAATCCCTTCATTTGGTCCACCACTATTCCTGCTTGGAGAGAGTACTCGAGCCGTTCCCAACTAGAAGGGTGAACCCATGACAGGTTGTCAATCCACCACAGAGGACACAAACACATGCACATGTCGAACTGCGACAAACACATCAGAGATACTTTGCCTTGTCTAATTTTCATGCACGGACCCACAAAACAAGCTCAGAACAGACATTCCGCGCTATCGCACAAGCTTCTTTGCACTTTAACTCGACGCTTACACATTACGCATCCACTCTCATGTCTACTGGCTTCAAAGCTGAAATTAAAAAGGGGGGGGGCATTCTGACCTTGGAAAAAGCAGTTCGCTGAAACTCTCAATACCATGAAATATCATATTGTTATGACTGTGAGATTGTTTCACCAACTGCTGCTTCCAAAGTCAACAGCAGCCTCTCAAAGAACCCTTCTGAGTATTAAGTCAGAAGTGAAGATGAAACACGGAGTTGGAAGCGAGTCTCATGTACAAGGGGAAGAAACACGAGTCATTAGCCTGTCCTCTGTAAACACGGAGGGGTGTGGAGAGGCCGGGGCGCTTGGCGGCGTGACGCGCGCGCCAAGGAGGCGCGGTAAATACTTCTGCAAATGTAAACAGTGTTTTAGTGCCACTTGTTTAAAAGAACTCCCTCCTCCTGTCCTCCTCAGTCGGGCTAATTTTCCTCATCCGTCCATTTTGGCATGAAAGGGCCTTTGAAGAATCTCTTTGGAGCTGGGTAGTGATGTTTATTTCTGCAGTGCGCTGGCTCTGCCTCACACTGACTTGACTGGGAGAGAGAATGAAACTGATTGATGACAAATTTGGCTGCCTTTTTTTTAATAAAAGGACAGCTCCGGTGTTTGCTTGGCGTGGGTGATTTTTTACCTCTCTTTCTTTCTCCGTCGTTGACATAATCACCTCTATCATCATTTGTAACAGCGATACAAACGCATCGTGTCACGGAATCTTTTGTGTGGATATTTCTTGCCTCGACTTTCCCTCATAAACACTGACAACAAAGCGTGCGTGTGCGTTGCCGAGCCCCCTTTATTTTGTGCATGTTGCTAAGCATTTGAGCCAATTGCCGTTAAACTAAATGATATCAGGAAGAACAATTAGCTCCGCGCAGGACTGCTGCACACAGCAGTTTCCATCTTTGCAAAATGTCAGTTTAGCTCCACTGTGGGGAGAGGTGATGCTTGACAAACCGCATCCCACCCCCCCCTCCCCCTCCTCCAAAAAAGACAACAACACGCGAACGCCGCCTTTGTTTGTCTCTTTCCTCCTATAGTCCCGCAATCTTCAAACACAAAATGCTTATCCGTGGGAATCAGCGATCTGAAGGATAACACGGTTTGCCGAGCCAGACAGCACACAGCAGCCCGGCGTTTTTCGCCGGATAGGTAGGCATCCCTCTGACCGTGACGCGCGCGCACGCTGGGCCTGATTTCATCAAAAAGCGCCCGCGTCCCAGGGCGAGACAAAACAACATTTGTTCTGAAGTGCACAGCTTCATGTTCAGAGCCACTGCGAAATAGCATGAGCGCGCGGACAGTGAGGATGCCATTTTTTTACTCTCTGCTACAAAGGACTAGTTTTCTGTGTGTGTGTGTGCGTGCATGTGTGTTGAATGTCACTCTGTGCTCAAACTGTCAGACTGTATAGATCGAAGTGTTTGGTTTTTTTGGAGCACGAGACACCTCCGACCGCATCTTCGTCAGCCTGACGACATTAAGGGCCCGACATGGCCAGACGCGCCACACGCGCGTCGCCACTCGACGCTTCCTGGTTTCCTGGTGTAAGTCCTCGTGACATCATCGCTCGGACAGAGAGGAAAGTGAAAAGTGGAGCGCGTGCCAGGGCCGTTTACGTCGACACACTTTAGTGCCCTTGCGGTCCGGGCGAAGCCCAGATTAAAACCCCCCACAACTCCAATAACAGGGAGACGAACCATTTCCTCATCCGGCCCGTTCCCCCCTCACCCCCCACCCCCCCCACCCCCCTCCTCATGTCCTTACACCAGAAGTGTTCCTGAAGGCGAGCAATCAATACAGCTCTCACACTGAAAGGCTGTAAACCTGAAATAGTACCCATGACAAGCCCTTGCAGGTAATAGGTCAGATGTATTGATTGATCTGTTCATAAAAACACATTTTAGGACGGCTCCCTGTAAAATGTTATGTCCATGTATAAAGCAGGAAGCTGGAAATTTATGTGATTTATCCATGTGCTGCTAAAGATTTTAATGTCTCTCGGGGGCTTTTTTTTCCTCCTCTTTCTCAACAGGAAATGTAGTTTGGAAAGGTTTGTTGGCTGAAAGGACGCGGCGTATAAATCATCCGTGGCAACTTCAAGTCTGTGAAAATTATAAAGTGCCCTCTCAGCCAAACCTGCCGTGCCAGCATTGTGGTTCTTACGTCAGACCACATACCATTGTCTCACCTCTGCTGTCACGCTGGGGCGACTTCCTGTTTTTTTTTTCCCCCCCCTTTTCTTTTCAGGGGACACCGTCATGAGACTGGCTGCGCAGCGCCGAAATGTTAACGCGACAGTATAAACTGACATTTAAAGCCCACTTAGTCGTGTCATTACGCTTTCTTTGAGAGCGGAGCCTCCGTGCACTTGTGAGAGGCAGACTTTTTTTTTTCTTAATGATGAATTGCCTTACAACCATCTTCTGAAATGGTGTTTTAACTACTCCTGGAACATGCTGGCTGTTCATTTGCATCTAAGTATTGTTAAATCACCAGCAAGAAGAGCACGGAGGATAAATCACGCGTTTCTTTATTAAAAATGCAAAGTCTGACGTGCGGGTTTGGACTCAAAGCTCGCTGAAGTTTGACTGATCTCAGTCAAGAAGTCCTCGAACCGAGTCCAAAATGTTCTGAATGCATATTTGCACTGAAAGAAATGCCACCGTCAAAAACGGAGCCGCAGTTCTCGAGTAAGTTCCTCCTGTGCCAGGGGGAGTTTAAATCGTCACATCAGACCGTAACGATTCACCTCATTAAAAGTAGGAATCCTCAGACTCGGGGTAAACATAACAAAAGACGACCGGCACCCCATTTACACCTGCCGCCGTGATGTGACGTGCATCTGGACGCGCCATCTGTCCGCGCGGGAGGAAGAAAAAAAACCACGACGGCACATGAAAGCCAGGTGTAAATGAATGGAGACCACTGCGACGCTGATCACCCCGGCTGCGTTTGTTCGGGGGTAGTCAGGTTGGCGTGGCGGTGGGGTCCCAGCCAGGCGCCTCCCCGCCCAGAGCGGAAAGGTCACCAAACTGCTCCGGCCTCTGCTAACTTCGCCGACAGTTGGCCGACGGAGGGGCCGATCGCAGCACTGGTTTCACATCAAAGGCTCTGATTGGCAGAGTCCCTGTTACTGCTGGTGTCTGCATACGAGATTGAAATGGCAGCACAAAGCTCGTTCTTTGGTAGGAGAGGCGAGGTTCACACATCCCACACCTCAATCCACTCGTAGACCCTCTTAAACAATCAAACAACGAACGCCAGGATGACCTTTAACACCATCTGGTGGCACAAAGAAGCAAAACTGGAAAACATAAGGCAAGCTAGTGATCCCCACCTCACCTGAAGTCATACACAACTGCAAAAAAAGGCTTTAATTGCAGAGATAGGAGGGCCGAATGGAGGCTTGATGTCAGTGGAGCGTCTTGAGTCCGTGTTTCTAAGTCTGAACCGTGCAGAAGTGGCATAGATTCCTGCTCGTCCTGAGGAGACACCGTGTCCTTCATCAAACCGAAATTGAGACGATGTGATCTCCCTCCCTCCTTCCTCTCCCTCTCTCTCTCTCTCTCCCCACTAATAAGCAGCGCTCTCTTCTTCATGCATGAGGGACGCGTTGGCTCCCCTCCCTCCGTCAAGACAGATAGCAGGGGAGATGGATGTGTCAGTCAGTCAGGGCTGTCTCATCTCAGTCAGGTGCTCTGTGTACTCCAGGTTATTTGGAGGCCTGCTGGCTGGTAAACTGCACATGGTTCATTTTTTAAAAAGTCTCAAATTTGTCTGGGGAGAGCAGAGCCGAGCTCATTTTGCCCGCTTGTTTTCCACTGGTTCACGCGGTTCCCCCCTTTTTTTTTTTTTTCTCCGATGCCGGTCGCTCCTCAGATGTTGGCCTGGATGTAAGCTTCCAATGCTGCGCTCGGAAAAATAAATAAATTACATCAAGTGACTTAGATAGAACGCTGCTCCTGGCAGGTTTTTCTTTTTTTTTGGGGCGGTTGTTTTTCTTCAGGACCCTTCTTCGCAAAAAAGACGTCGCCACCCGCACCCACAAGAAACTGGAACAGTCAGTTCAGTACATCTCTCCATCTGCCTCGCTGCAGTGTCATGTCAATGAATAACAAGCACCCGGCCACAATCTCCAATTATGCAAATCGCTGCCAGGATCCAGATATAGGGTTGTTTGTGGCAGATCTAAATGCAGATGCACTGATGGCTAAGGGTTCTATCGCATTACAGTCATGAATAAAGGACTTGCCTGAGACCCTCTGCTCAAGCACATCTGTAAAATGACAGGACGCATTGTGAGCTACAATGATGCTATTCAGGCTCCTGCTTCTATACCTGAGGACCCTATTAATTCTGCCGTCCGCGAGCCTCCCCGCCATGACAGCGTGATACAAAACATGCCAGGGTTTGACGGAAGGTGGCATGTTTTGCAATTATTTCCTTTCACGAAGAAAGAAAGAAAAAAAATCAGAGTTAGATCCTGGTTTCTTTTTTTTTTTTTACAACGAGTCCATCCAATCAGCTCGCTTTTGTTCTGAGTGGTCCCTCGTCGAGAGTGTTGTGTCTTCACCGACAGCTAATGATCAGTAAGTGCCGGTTTAATAGATTTGACTCATCTGCTGTCGCACTCGGAACTGTGGGCACAGTTTTCAGACTGTACAAAAGACAGTCATCGCTTTAAATTCACGACTTTTCTTTTCCTTTTTTTTTCTTAACTCCATGGAAGTGTTTCTCCAGAAATGCAGTGAAAGCTCACCTTGGAGCATTTTCTGTGTAACAAACAGAACTTTCATTCAAACTTAGAGTTCTGACCTGTAATCTCTATGAATTTTGGAGATCGGAGAGTTCAGTCGGGTTAAAAATGCAAAGCAGAGGCAGCAGAGTGACTGCAGACAACGGAAGGAAGTGGAGAAAAAAACATCCCACACAAAGCTGTAATTTGAACTCGCGAGAACACATCCAGGCACATGTCCACTGTCTGAATCACGTTGTTTCTTGTGTCCTTATGATAAAGCGCTGGCCGGTGTTGGTTGAGTCAGGTCAGAGCTCTGCCGCAAGTCACAGCCTGAGCGAGGACCTGCTCCCACATCACAATGCGCAACGTCTTTGTGTGGACTTTCACTACATATATCGTTGGCTGTACGTCTTGTAGCCTCCAAAGTGGAGCGCTCCAACTCAAAATCAAGGTTTTTCCTCACTCGAATAATGTGAGCTAAAAGCCATCGATTGGAATTAGCTGATCTGTCTCAACATGCAGATCACGTTGGAGGTGGATTACAGCTAACCACACAGATGATAGTTGTGATAGTGTTGAAGCAAAAGTATAGGGGAGGGGAAAAAAGACCCACTTCATTATCGGGGTGTGTGTTAATGTGAGAATAGACTTCAGCGTCGCTCGTTTTCTATTCTCTGGCCACTTTTTAGGAGAGCTCCTTCATCGCCGTCGCCACAGAGGCCTCTCATTTAAACATGCAAACCGCTGGGAGTCCAGCCACAAATGCCTAATTGAAACCCTTTTGAGTTTATGAATAAGAGAACACCCATGTGCCCCGGATGACAGAACAGAATGCCTTCAACGGCCTCGCATCATTGCAAATGCAGAGCATGTAGCGCGGGCCCTCCAACCAACAACCCCCCCCGCCCCTCCTCCTCCTCCTCCTCCACCACCCCCAGTTACATAACCCAACACTGCAGGTGCAACTCATCGGGAGCGGATATGAATGGCAGGCGGCAGCTTGTAAGTGACCATCAGCTTGTGAGTGAGAGCATGGGGTGGGGGAGAGTGGGTGTGTGTGTGTGGGGGGGGGGGGGTAGGGCGCTTCAGAGGAATGCCAAATAAGGAGGATTGTGCGTTGCTGCGCAGGAGGTGAAACGCGATGCTGCGATAACGCTTGGGGGTCGCGGTCGTGGATCGATCTGATCACAATTGGAGGCCGATAAGATACAATCAAAAGTAAAGATAGAGAAAAAGGTAAGCGTAACAGTGAGGAGTACAGGTGGAGTGAGTATTATTAACATTATAAACTGATAAACAAAATAAAGAAGTAGGACTTCTCATTGAATCCTCTGCAGATACGCTGAAGACTACAATTTAAAGGATGCTCGCATGAATAAAGAAAGGCTTTTTTTTCTCTCTCCCTCCCGTCTATGAATAGTGCATGAGAGTGATGAGGCTAAAACAACACAGTTCTGTTAAAGTAAAACGCTGCATTAAACACGTTGAACAGATCCCCGTGCCGTCGGATTAGGGCCCGTAAAAGATGGATGTGGTGGTGGGGTGGTGGGGTGGGGGGGGAAGCGAGCTGCTACACATCCTTCCGAGTTGCGAGCAGCTGTTCGGGGGTAGGGACTTGGCAGGTACAGATCGCGAGGGAGCCCGCTACCAACTCTCTCCTCCCCCCCCCTCCTCCCCCCAGCCCACGATGGCCTCATTTATCTGTCACCACCCCCTCCTACTCCCCCAACACCCCCTCTCCCCCCCCCCTTCCACTTCAGACGTCTTTGTCTCACACGCCTTCGCCGTCGCGCTGAAACAACCCCGGCCGTCACTTTTGTTTTTATTCAGTCAATTACTTTTCCTGCCAAACGGCTCTGATCGGCCACTCCGAAGCGCCGCCTGCTGCCCCGGCAACTTTCGCATCCTGGCTGCCGCCGGAGTCCTGTCATATAATGACTCACCAATCGGCTTCAACATAAAGTCTGCGTTAGTCATTCACCCCCCCACCCCTTCCTCCCTGCACTGCCCTGTAACATGGCAAAAAGAAAATACCTGTGGGCTCCCCAAACACACATCGTCGTTCTCCTGTGAAATATGCCTTCAATTAGAATGTCACGTCGCTGCGCCTCAGTCATCTTTTTGCCATTGTGAACGAATGATGAGAGGGAATCGGGCATTAGTTTCCCCCCTCCCTCTGACGGATGCGTCCCTTCACAGCCGCTCATTAGTCAAATCCACTTTTCCCCCCATCACAGGAGCTCACAGTGTTGACCACGCATCCTTTCGACGGTGACCCACACCCCTGGAATTTAGAGCCCAATTAACTGCCACGGAAACCAGACGCGTAAATATTTTTTTGTTGCCGCGCCGGATGCTGATGTTTCATATAGAAGGCTTTGAATTACAGTCAATCAGGAGCGCGAGGCAATCTTCCATTTAATAACGTGTGTTGTTGGGTGTTTTTTTGGGTTCCGCTGTGGGAGACGGTGAAGTAAAACAAAAAAACAATCAGCTGGCTGTGATAATTAACCGTCATTCACGCACAAAAAAAAATGTACAGTGTTGCTTCACAGATAAATTATTAGTCTGGATGATTAGACGGAGGAAAATGCAAATTTCCATCCAGCAAGGAACATAAATTAAGACTGATAAACTCAAACAAGTTGACGCTCAGACGCAAAGAAGCTTCCATGATTGATATCAATCGCAACTTTCTGATGAAAGCAGCGTGACCCCACTGTTCGGACAGCCCACTCCAATACCGGGGGCTTGTGGTGGAACAACGGGGCCGGGCAGGTGTTTGGCGTCGCGTCGGGGAAACGCGGCCGCTCGACGGCGCGTCGGGGAGGAGGAGCGGAAGAGGCTTTCGGCTGCGCACCTGGTCACGTGCCAGGGCCTCCCTCCCCACACAATCTGGCCTGTTCTGTTCCCCCGCTCGGTGGCAGACGCACCTCCGCTGGCAGCCCTGATGGACGCTAAACTCTTCTGGTGACAAACGCGGAGATCATTCGCTCCTGCCCACGCGAGCGTTTAATCACGATGCACTGCGACTGCTGCTCGCACTCCAGATATTCGATTGCGCTAAGTCCTGTTCCGCTCGTGTTCTGAGAGCCAAGAACGACTTTCAGATGTATAAAAACTCACTGTGTGGTGTTTTTTTTCCCCTTCTTCTCATGCTGGGTTTTACCTTGTTAGTTGTGATCCGACCTGGGGTTCAACTTGGCAGCTATCATGTAAAAAAATTGGGTTTATGCTCAGTCGCATTAAAGTGGAGGACTCTCTCTGTGCGTGCTTACAATTCAGAGCACGTTTAGGCCCGGGTGTGTATGTCCTTTACTGAGGATCTAACTCAGAGATTTTTTACCTCAGCGTGTGTGTGTGTGTGTGTGTGCCACGGGAAAAACACACAACCTTTTCTTACCGAGTGGTAAAATCCAGCTGAATCTTGCATGTTTTTATATTCAAAATAAGTTCCGTGTCAACTGCTGAAAACTTCTATGAAACTAATATTTGTTGACGCACGAATGATTAGCTTTGACTCTGAAAGGTGGAGCTGCAGGGAGTCTCGGCAAGCGAGCAACCAGCGTGTTGTTGAGCCTTATTTTATCGACGTTACATCCATCATGTTGCTTGGCATGAAAAGAATTTTCCAAAGCAATGTTTTTGACAAAAGCACAAGTTCGGGTGGGAACGTAAACTGTGATTTTTTTTGGGCGGCGTGCCACGGGATCGTTTCACTGCCAAAAAAACTGTGCCTCGACTCTGGAAAAAAGGGTCGAAAAACGACTGATCTAAGTAATAGGGCCGGAAATCCCCTGTTAATATGAGAAGGACCCCGCTTTGTGTATGCAGCCTTTCAGCTGACCGTCTCCATCGGACTTTTCACTCAATAAATGGACTGTTTACGGGTTCAGACTGTGATACACTGCAGCGTGCAACGCTTATGCATAAAACCAGAGCCGGGCAATTTATCTTAACATTAAATCTCATTTATTTATCCTGTGAGAAATGTGTTTATCATTGCGCCTCTTCATTACGTGCAGCTGGGAGACTGCCTGGCTGCCTATTAGTGCATTTCTGCTTTCATACTGTTTGTGTTGCTGCAGTTCGTTTTTTTTTCTTGTTGTTGTTTTCTTTTCTCTTTTTATTTTTTTCAAAATTTCCCACCGTGCGCCCGTGGTATAAATTTATCTCCGAATCCTGTGTGGAGGGGAGGTATCAACAATATCAAAGGTAGCCTTAGTGATGGGAATGAGAGCATCCCAGAGGGTCTGCAAGCTGAAATAAGACAGATACAGCTGAGTGAGCCTTGATGGGAAAAAAAATATATAGAGAGAAAGAAACAGGTCAAAGAGATGGGGCTCGGACCCTGGGGGATGCCTGAAGATGGGAGAGAACATAGGGTCTTGTTCACCAAAGCCTGCACAGCCGAGACTGACGATATAGAGCAGGAAGAGACTTTTTTTTTAATCAATTGGAAGTCAAAATACGAATAAAAAAAAGCGGGTTGCACTGAGCTTGCACAGCTGTGTATCACCTGCAGGGACAACGATGCACTCACTCGTCTGCTGGCGAAAACGTGGTCAGCTCGGGCCCGAATTACAAACCCGGCTCCTTCACTGACAGATGAAGAAACGAGACGAGGATGTCCGAGGCTCCGGAGGCAGACTTAAACAACATTAGGTGAGTTCTGCTGTCGGGGGAGCGACACCGGAGTTTTGCGGCAATCGCACAGACACGCCGAGACAAACTAGCGCTGGAGTGGTGTGTTTACGTCAGGTCAGAGTCTCCGTTGGC
>JAUESF010000057.1:4610246-4623584 GCA_032274765.1 Malacoctenus tetranemus
CCCCCCCCCCCCCCCCCCCCCCACCGTCTCCCCTCCTTTACATGGTTTCGGAGCCACTTGGGAACATTTGGCCATTAACATTTAAAAAGCGTCCGTTGCTCGGATATTTCACATTCATTCCCTCGCTCCATTTTTTTTGTGGTGAGAGAACCAAAGTGAGCCTGCGAGTGCCTATAAATAACAGTCGGGCAGAAGGAGGAAAAAACAAAAGCAGAGCTTCTTCCAGCTACACGAATCAACAATGATAAGTCCACCAGCAGTCGTTTTTCTTCTGTCAAAATCGGTGTCGAAGCCCCCCCCCCCCTTCCCCTCCGTTCTTATCACACTTGGCAGTTTGTGTTCGGTTTGCATGCAGTTATACGCCGGGTGCCCTTCTCGCTGACAGCTGGGCGGCTCCTGGAGGAGGAGGCGTATGTATTTTAAGAAAGGATGCCCTTCTGTGGGCTCGCGTGCCGAATGTCAAGGGGCTGCGTGTACAGTAGTAGCACTCCCTGGGAGATTACCTGAGCTGCAGTAGGACACGACGATAGCCGGTGACTGAATGTGTGAATGAGACCGTTACATGGGAAAAAAACATGAATCAAGGGTGTGGCAGCGTTTTTTTTTTCTTTCCCTCACTGTGTTTGCGAAGGACAGACACACTGAAGACACAGCTTGATGCAAGATTTCGAGGGAAATATTAGTTGCATAATTCATACTTTCATTGTGACTTCAGAACGTTTTATGCAGAGTGAGATTGAGCTGAACGCGCCAGGTTCTCCATTTCTCACTTTTTTTTTGACAGGAGCCCGAAAAAAAAAATTCATGCACAAACAAAGTTGATGACGAAGTCGAGAAGAAAACGGAAGTGACACCGAATTCCTAAACGCCTCGCGCCCAGCCTCTTGAGTGCAGCCCCGTGTTGTAATTCCACCGCACTCCACAGGAAACGCGGGACCGGTGAAATCGCTCGCAATTTATGTTTCTCTAAAAACTTAGGAATTACGTCTCAATCAGAGCGAGAGTTCTTTTTTTTTTGTCACATTCCAGAATAAATGACTCGCTGAAACCGTTCCGCCTTTTCAAGTGGCACGCAGAGCACAGCGTCACTGGGAATTCATGCGGCAAAGCGCGCGAGTGATTGAGCAACCGGGAGCCTTGGCTTTGTGCAGGATAACAGTCAGCCAAACAATGCGCCTCATACTTCAGGAATTGCACCGACTCCTTCCCAGGGCCCCGCGTCTAACAATGGCCATTATGTGCAATCACTTGTTCATTAAGTAACTACTGCCTTCACTTTGCACGGTGATTACCGGGGTAAGAGCACGATTCGCTCATCTTTTTTGAGCCATTTCCTGTTCTTAAAAAGCGACCTCGCGGAGAGAGAGAGAGAGTGCAGACACAAGAGGGAGCAGATTGCAACGCAGCCTCGCTCTCCCGCCCGGCGCGCGCTCGATACCAGGTTAAATCGATACTTTTCTCACCTCCTCTTTGTAGAACACCGCCTCACACGCGCTCCACTCGAACTCGAGACAATGCACAATAATTAACATTTACCATAAATCAACACAAGCCTCACGAAAAACCAGGTGTCTGCCTGAGGAGAGCAGTGAAAGGAGGCAGCGTTTCAGGACAGTGTAAGTGAGAACAGAAATAATGACAGACTATCAGATGATGCACCGCGCTTGTGCTTTCATCTCCACAGGTCAAGGCAGGGTGGACTCTTATCTCAGGTAATGACTCCATCCCCGCGGTTTGGCCAAGGCCGGCGCGCTCGTTGGCTTCACCCGAAATCTCTTTGTGTTCCGCGACGCTTTGTTCGAGCACAACAACAACAACAGTTTACGATCCCCAATCTCCATGCAGCTGATGGGATTTAATAGGAATAGATGGAGACACAGTGTTGTGAGAAATAATGGATCTAAGTGGTCGGAGCAAGTGTGTTGATGTTTGTTTTGGCTTGGCTTCGTGTCTTAGTTAATCCTTCAGCCTTGGCTTTATCTTTCAAAGGAATTTTCACGCTTTCACACGATTGTTTTTCTCCCCCCCACCTCCCTCCCTCCCCCGCATCCCCCCCTCCCTTCTCCTCTCTAAGCCACCAATCTGTGAGCGCAGAGAGCCAGCTACTGGTTCGCAAGGATGCTTTCAGGGACCTCTGGGGCTGTTTTCATTCATCTTTTTTATTGGGCTGGATTCAGTGCTTGTATATGAAAACGTCCGGTGGAAAAACAGTCATTCTAATGAGGGAAAAATAGCTAGTTTGAGCCAAAATTCAAATTTATGAAGTGAGCACTGAGATTCTAACAATTTTGGAAAGTTCAGGCACAAAAAAAAAGCGATGCTGCTGAATTACAGCCTGAGATTGTTTTTCTTCTTCCAAAATGTCTTTGGACTTTCAGTTTGACAGCATGCGAAATATTATCCTCACGACAGTAGTCACCTTTTTTCAAAAAAAAAAAAAGAAAAACACCTACAGTATATCGGCGCCACATGCAGAGACGCGGTACAGTGGGCGAGAGGCACGATAATACCCGAGGTGTGATCGTGCCGTGTTCGTGCCAAGCGAAACTGACAGGAGGAGACAGTAATCCTCGCTCGTCCTGCCGCAGATTTCCACCGTAATCTCAGATTAATGTCCAGGAAACGTCCTCGCGGGGCGATCGCACGCCGGGGCAGATGTTGCCGCGTGTTAAGTCATACGCTACTCTGGGCGCGAGCAGATAGATGAATGGATGTTCACGTTCTGGGCTTTTTTTTTTTTGAGTCTGGTCACCTGAGGGAACGGCGTCGGAGAGCCGTCCTGTCACAGAGAGGAGACTCTCTCTCTCCTCTGACTAAATACCTGCACGCTTCTTTTTTTTTTCAGTCCGATCCAAACGTGTGAACTACTTTTCCAATTTTTTTCTTCAGGTGGGATCACTGAAAGTTTCCACTGCCAGTCATGTTATTTTCAGCTCAAGCGCAAAGAACGACTCTACATTTCCTTCTTCAGTCTGGAAACTCGCAAATGAAGTCGGTCGGTAACTCAAAATTCTCTCACAAACACGCGGGTTGTTTACATTGGCTTGCGATGGCAAACAAAATCTAAATGCAGGGAAGAAGCAGTGGAAATGAGTTCAGCAGCGCCTGTCCTTGTTAGCCTGCCGTGCACTTGTCTTGACAGCAGTCTCATCCTACTCTTAACCTGCTAATGTCTGAGGGCTGATGAGCTCATGCAGATAACCCAGCCTGTGCAAAAGGCTGCCGCGCTGGTGCCTCGCTCTCGGTTTATCTCCGTTTGCACCTTGTTCTGTTTATGTCGTTGTTAATAAATTGCCGTGTTTTTTTTTCCCCCCAACTTTCTTGCATAGTCTCCGATTTTATACCCAACTTCGAGCCACTTTGTAGCAATGAGGGTAAAAGACAGAAGCGGGGCTGCATCTGGAGCATCATGTGAGCTAAGTGAGCGATGAGAGGGTTAAATGCGTACAGCTGTACCGGACAGTAGCAAAGCCTTGAACAGTGACTTAATGCACTCCACCGAGGCTGCTTCACATCCCTCTAATGGATCATTTTTCACCTGGCACCTCAGCTCTCTTAAGATCAACTGAGAGGGATCAGCTCTATCGACCGGCTCCCCCCCCCTCCCCCTCCCCCCTCCACACCGATCCGGATCGATCCGGATTCCTGCATTATAAACCGCCGGCCTCATTTCCAGCGCGGCTTGCACCTCGTCACGATCTCGCCCTTCGTCGCTGGGAAGGAATTACACCGGGACGACTTCCCAAATTAATAGTCCGTAAGGCGGCTGTGCATCAAAGTAAAATCTCAGTCAGGCCTCTGCTTCCAGATGATTCCCTTCAATTGTTTTTTTTCTAATTAAAGGCAAGACTGACTGTAAAAAAAAAAGCCTTGTGATGTCCATCTTTAGCCTCGGCGCTGGCGCTTTAAATGACAATTGCCTTCGCGAGTTGTCTTCATCAACGGCCGGCCGTATTCCCTGGGCGCGCATTCTGGCAGATGATTCATTGGCACGTTGAAAAAAGCGGCTGGAAGTCGGCGAGATTGTTAAAAACCTGCGGGGGTAAAAAAAAAAAAAAAAAAAAAAAAATGCATGCGCTCCATCAGTATGCAATACATCAAAGATGCCGAGATGCCTCAATGATGCGCTCACTGGCATGATCAAAACAGCGCACTTAAAATGCAAACTCTCCCTCTGCACCGGCTGAGATGGGGGGAAAAAGAGCACTAATACAAACAGCAATCTTCCGAGGAGGAAAACAAAGGAGCTGCCTAAACACACCGGAGTGGGGAACCTTCAAAGGCGACGGGAATATGAATGTCATTGTGATAATGACCCCGCAGACTGGATTCCACCTTTATACATACAACCCCCCTCCTGCCTTTACAAGTGAAGGAAATGACAACCTGCTTCCAGGTTGACCAGACATCACAACTAATGGAAAAAGGAGGCAATTATTTATACAGCTCGTTGACACAAGTACCAGATACTCAGGGAGTGGTGTTTTTGGTGTCAGATCACACCGGTAATGTGGCGTTGGTGCTGCTGGTGGTGTTGCGAGTGGAGCGGGAGGGATTGCATTCCGAGTTTTACCCGCGGCATTCGCGGTGCCTTTATTATGCAGGGCTGTGCTGGGTTAACGGCACGGGGAGGCCGGCGCGCCTGTGAGGATTATTGGCAATTCGCTCCCACAAAACAGCTGCGGAAGGCAAATAATTGTCTTAAGGTGAATAACAATACCATGTTATCCTGGCGAATAAGAGGGGGAGGGGGGGGGGGGGAGGTGGGGAGGTGGGGTTAATGCAAACCAAATAGAGTTTATTCCCGACAACCTATGTTTCATTTATGAGACGCTCGTATGAAGCCTGTTTCTCCTGGTTTTATATTCATGGCTCACGCGCGAGAAACTGCGAGGCAGGGAAAGAGATTTTTTTCGGCCCGGGACGCGTCGGGAGAACACAGCGCGGGGTTGCGGGGGCCACACGCCAGCGCGCTCATAAACACAGTGGTACGAGCACTCCCCCCCCGCCCCCTCCCCCGAGTGAGTTTGGATTTTTGTGAATGAAGCCCTCCTTATCTATTCTGCTCGAGCCGCCCGATCGGTAAACGCTGCCCGGGGGCGAAGCCCTCTGCAGCGGCGCGAGAAAAAAAAAGACTCCGACGCATTTGCAAATGAGCCTGTTTCTCCGCTCTAAATAAGGCGGGATGTGCGGAGCCAGAGGTGAAGCGTATTTGCGTGGCCTCGCTTGGCCATTACTTGGTGGGAAGCGTGCGGCGACGCCTTGGGTTTGGAAAGTGAGCAAGGCAGCCGTGACACCGAGACAAAACGGGGGGGGGGGGGGCGGCATGGCTTCTAACCGTAACCGGGTCGTGTCGGGCTTGCTTGTGATTCGCTAGGTCAAAGAACATATACATCATTTACGTCTGGATAGGCTCTTTAACTCGCTATTTCAAGTACATCTGCGTACTCTCCTTTCCCTGTCGGCCCGGCCCCAGCATTCACGAACATGTGCTACAATCAGCGCCTGATGAAGACGATATGATTAGTAATTGCGCAAATTAGTGCAGCTCTGAAACGGGATTCATGGTTAAAACATGACGGCGTTAATCAGGAAGTGTTCTCTTAGATTTACAGCACCACAAACAGGGATTAACACGGGCAGAATCAATAGTTCATCCGTGAGTCATACGCTCCATTGTAGACTTAATGATCACCCAATTAAGGAGACTTTAGGCGAAGGAGTCGCAGGGGGGTTTCCAAGCCTCCTCGCTGGGAAGCTGATGGAGTTGAATTTTTGCAAATCCTTAATCATACAACCACTAAGCTTAATATTGTGGTTCAAAGAAGCACTTGTTTCACAAGCAAATAGTGGCCATAAAAAAAGTTAGGGCGCTTTTATTTGACACAATTAAAAACAGAGTGAAATATTTGCTAATTCAGTAGAACCAGATGTGAGTCCCTGAAGGGACATCATGGAATCTGAAATATAAGTGATGCGAGTCCTCCTCCTGTTGAGCCACTCCTCCTTTAACAGTTGGATGTGGTTTGTAACTGGAGCCACGTGTTGTCGTTTTGACACTCTCCCCGGCCGGTGTTTCCCTTCCGCAAAAGCCCTCCAAAAAAAGGGGTCAATTGCAGAAAATGAAGAAAATTGCAATTTAAATATTCATAAGGCTCCTTTGTCTTTCCCTTCCCATCGGTGTCAGCGCGAGATCACGCTATTCCGCTGTGGATTTTGGCAATTACCTCTCGTGGTGACCTCGCCGTGTCCAAAGTCACCCCGGTGCTCTTGAGAGGCAAGAGCAACCTTAACATAATTGTGAGGTTAGGGGAGGATGCCAGCAGATTGGATGTTGCTCCGGCTGACATCATTCCACTGTGGTTGAATGGCAGCGCAGCCCCGCATTGTCTACCGCGAATTAATCCTAATGCCATGGCCGCGCGGTCTGAAAAAAAGATTGCATTGTATAATTGCGTGTCTGGCTCTGGCATAATGAGCCATTGTGAATGCCAAACGTAGGGGGTAAATGCGCTGAGAAATATTTTCCTCTCTTTCAACTCACTCTGGTTTTCTCCTGATTTAGTTTTTTTTTTCCAAACGTGTCTCTTCTCCTTTTCTTTTCACCCCCTCTCCAAACCTTACCAATTTAATCCTTCAAGAATACCATGTACCTACGCGCGTGTTGTGACAGCACTGCAAATCGGGGTCCGCGCGGCTTCGACAGGATGTTGGCAAAGGGCTGCGGCTAAAGGCCAACTTGCTGCCAGCTCTGTCACACTATCGTTCCAGTGCGGACCGTGGGGAGCCCACTCCCCAGTGTCTCTGTTCTCCGAGTGCCAATTATGCCAGCCAATTGAATTATGCCCTTGAGTGGTGTTATTAGCAGTTGTGGAGGGATCCAAACATTTGTATTCATTAAGGCTTGTTCACAGGAATGATTGAATGATCACCACACTCTAATTACCATGTGAATAAATACAATGGATAGCAAATGTAGATGTTTATTAGCTGCATGCATTGTAAACACTGCTAATTTTGATACATTTGGTTCATTTTTGCCGACAGAGAGTAATTCCGCGTCAGTGCTGCACTCTGCAGACTGTCCTGAAACATGCTTGGAGTGGCAACGAGGACTCAGCTGGAAGTTGCTCCACGCTGAAGAGCCTTCAGCCTAATGAGGCTGTAAATCAAAGGGCCTCCATCTTCTGGCACACGGGTGCAGCAGCGAACGCAGGCCCCAGTAATCCCAGTCGAGTGCGCCACCGGTGCTGTGGAACTGCGGAGTTTCTAAAAAAAAAAGTCGACTGCAGTTCTGGATGACACTGAGATGATCTTTACTGTAAACTGTGGCTTCACTTCTTTTGTTAAAAAGAAGAAGCTAAAAATGTCATCGCGTCCTGCTTCATTCAGCACTGGTTCTTCACACCGGCCGATACAATGGAGGAGCTCCGAGTGCAAGTCATTGAAAAGGCTTCGAAAAACTTCATGTCCTCAAAACGAGTTAAGTCTCCCGCAACTCCTTCCACTATTATTTCCAGGCGTGTCAATTGAGTTCGCTCCAAAACAAGTAAAGAAAAAACAGCCCTGTCCTCCCGTTTGTTACAATATTCTGGACACTTTTCTCTTCTCCCCTTTCTACTTCCTGGGCCCTCTCTCCTCCCTCCAGCTCTCCTACCAAGGCACAGCTGATTGGGTTCCTTGTGTCACAAAGCCCCCCTCAGTGGGCGCCAGCAGCCAGTTGGCAGAGTCCCTCGCTGCAGTGAAAACGCTCTGGGTGCACACCCTGGTGGCTCCCTCCCTTTCATCCCACTCCCTCCCTGGCACAGCCGCATCCAGCGCACATGTCTATTGTGGGTGGGTCAGACCTGACACCGCCACTATGTGGGTCAGAGCCAGTAAAGCAGCATGCACCTTTTTTATGTGTGAAGTCAACCCCGCCAGGAAGTAATGCTCTTTTGCGCACTCTCTCTCGCTCGTTCTCTCTGGCAATATTTGCTCTCAGTTTAAGGCCACCAGAGGCTGCAAAGTCAATGCTTTCTTTTACTACCCCCCCCCCCCACACACACACACGTACCTGCAACGTCAACTTAAACTCCAGACTATTAGGTGAAAGTCTCAAAGGGCACATTCGCATTAGGTATGATTAATCGGTCTGGCACTTGAGTACAACTGTCCTCACAAGTCCCTAAACAAACATCATTCACATTCCTTTAATGTTTGTGAACCAGAGTATCTCGCATGTGTGGGGAGCCTGTGCATACAAAGATGAATGTCAACATTGATAGCTTAGAGCTAACATGACATGGTAGTTGTCGCTACACCTGCTTTGGGAACACACTTATGGATATTTGGAGCCACAAATTGACCTTCCATGCATGTTTTCTTGTGCCGTGGGAGGAAAGTACCCAAAAATGCTCATGTGGAGCACGGAAAAGCTCAACCCTTAACTGTAGTTCGAGTACATCACTGAAAAACAAGCGTGAAAACATGATCTACTCGCTGAAACCACCGAAATCTCGACTCCACCTGCCAAACGGCTTCTATTTTTGCCGCCTCCCTTTGATGTAAAGCGCAACGTTGTCAGAGGAACAAGTTCACTGTCACTTCCAATCATGTGATCGCGAATTGACGCAGGTTCCGCGATGTAAACTCAATCATTTATTTTGTCAGACACCAGGGGAAAAAAAAGGCAGACAGTTCCATGATAAGATCAATCAAGAGCTCTTCTGTTCCTGCTCTCGTATTCTACTTAACAGGACGGCTGCTTTGTTCATTTTTTAATCCCTCGCCTGACTCCTCCATAACAGCGCTCCTCTCCGCACACACATAATAGGGCAGAGTGTCTTATGGCTCAAAAATTGAGTTTAGAGGGGCTATTCGACTTAATAGCCAAACGGATTGAACAGACAATCTGCTGAGCATTTTGATGCAATTCATCTTCCACAACTTTACTCATCTTCCTCTAATGGAAAAAAAAAAAAGGCCAACCTGGATCTGCTGGATTAGAGGGCGAATTGTCTACTTCAAAGGCTTCGGCGGCACAGCCAAGGAGGCGAGATCCAAGTTTACGTTTCACTCGTTCTTGACTCGGGGATTCAATTTACACAATTAAATGCAATCCAGCGTGGGGAGCGCGCTGCAGCACGCGGAGGTTTGATTAAAAATTTAACAATACCATGACAGGGAAATCGAATTAGGAACACGGCTGCCTCAGTCAATCAAGTGCGAGGCGTCGGAGGCCCGTCCCGCGCGTGCTCGGACGTGCCCCCGTGCCCGCGCGCGCCCGCGTGCACACATGTACATGACCCTGCCGTCTCCAGTACACTAGATAATCCACATCCTGGACAGGCACAAACTGCAGTCTTCCAGAACACTGCAGAAGGTAATTACAAATTAGGCCAGGCCTTGGATCATGAGACAGGCAGCATTCTCCAGTGCATCCTATCACCCCCCCCCCCCCCCACCCCACCCCGACTCTCCCCGGCCAAAACCGGCTTAGGCCAAGTGAACAATGACTCAGACCTCCCCACTGTGACAAAAACACAAGCAGGCGTCCTGCACTAAGCCCGCTGGGGACCGCTGTCCTTGGTGAACGGCTTTCTGGTGAATTAGCACCAGAGGTCACTGGGTGGACTGAGGAAAAAACAAGCCGCGGCACCCAGACAACCTCAAGTCAATCAGCTGCTGCTTCCAAAAAAAAGGACGAATGGGGTGTGGGTGTCTGACATGCGTATGATTAGCTGCAGTGCTCCTCTCTGCACCCTCCAGCGAGGGAATAAATGTCTGTCTTCATCTCGAGGTTTTCTTTTTTAACGCACGCACTGGCAGCTTAGTTTCCCCAACACATAGGTAGACGTCTCTGACGGTTCCGATCATCGTCATCAAGCTTCAAACTTACATCCGGTCCCCCGACAGGACGCGCACGCATGTGTGAGCGGCGGAGAGCTCGTGGCAACTTCGACAGCGCAGCCTGTGATCGCTCTTTTGTGAGGCAGAAGAAAAAAAGGGAGGGGGGGGGGGTTGAGAGAATGTGTTTGAGCAGGCGAGGCGAGCGCGATTATTATTTCGAGCGCGCCCCGGTGGGTGGGGTGCGCGCGCGCATGCATGCATATGCCGCCCGTCTTCACGGTCGTTGGGGCTGATGATGTGTTCAAGGTGGCACGAGAGCTCGGGGACGGCGCATTGAGTGAATGCTAAGGGGAATACCAGCCATCGAGACGTTCCAGTTCATGAAGTGTGCAAATCAGGTGACAGGGGAAGAGGGAGGGGAGGGACGGAGATTAGAGGGGAATGAAATAGCCAGGCCAGGGCCAGACCACCTCATCTGGGAGGAGAGGGAGGGAGGGGGGGGGGGATGAGGGGATTAGAGGGATAGAGAGGACGGAGAGGCAGTGAAGGGGAGAGAGTCGGGTAAGGATACAAAAACAGAGACAACTCTCCCCTCCCCAAAAAAAATAGGCGATACGAGATGCGGTGACATTCAAAGAGGGGGAGAGCTGATCTGAGCGAGTACCTCCGCGTGCAGCCTGTATCTACAGTGGAGCAGACTCCCAGCAAGCAGCTCAGCTTTGACTACCTTCTTCCGAGCGGGAGTCACTGCGAGCTCGTTACAGTTAGAATGAACAGTCTCAGAAAGCAAACACGATGCATTATACATACTGGCTCGCCTTGAAAGCGATAAACAACTCTGTATACCGGCTCATCACGCGTGTCATTCTGGCCTGAGGGCACGGGGCTAAAGAAAGAGGAGAGAAAACGGCCATCAAACTATCGTGAGTTTTCCCAACATCACGGTCTTAAATGAGATCTTTGTATGTTGACACCCCTCCACCCCACCCCTTTCCTTGGTTGCTATGGCAACAGGAGTTGTGGCGCCTGAATTAAAGAAAAAAAAATAAAAAGGCTCTTTAAGAGTTGCCAACATTCGGCGACAACTTCTTGGATCCTTTTACACCTGTACCTTTTTTTTTTCTTCCCTTCTCCTCCTTTTCAACCCTTTTTTCAGTTTTTTTCCCCCAGCAGTTTTTTTTTCCCAGTGATTCTCAAATAACCAGATTAGTGTGAAGAGCAGCAGGCGTGAGCAGTGCCAACAATAGTACCTGGCGATTGCACTTCTCTGGAAGCTACAAGACTTGGGAGCGCATTATAATCCCGCTCGTTTGATTCAACTTCCACTCTGCCGAGACAGAGAGAGAGAGAGAGAGCGAGAGACAGAGAGAGACAGAGACAGAGAGAGATAGAGAGAGAGAGAAAGCGCGCTGCAGCTGCTTTGCAATTTCAGGAGGTTTTTTAAAGGTTACATCCCACCTGTGCGAAAATGCATACACTCTCCAACATCAATGCATTATATAGGCACCATAGACTCGACTCGTATACGATAATAAATTACCAGCTACAGGTTATGCAATTCAATACATTATGTTACTGATGTGCATTTATGACGCCAGGCTGTTCACATGCACATTCTGAAAGTTTGACTGATACTGTTAATATCCGTGAGTGATGAAGGAGTGACTCCTCTTTATTTAGTTAATAAGAAAGTGGAAATAAATGGGCACATCAGCTGAGTGATTCAGTCAGAGCCGGGAGTGCTGTCTGCATGTGTGTGTGCGCGTGTGTCAGTGATTGGGGGTGGTTTTGTGCAATGGCGCTTCTCTCTATTAGATCCCATGATGTAATCCATCTTCTGGATAATTAGCAGTGAGGGGATGGAAGGGAGGCGGTGGCGGCGGAGCTGGCGTGCACCGTTACAGATGAAGGCTCGGTGTCGTTACTGGGATGGAGCGGGAGCTTAATAGGTGTGTGGCATGGTAATGTCTCAAAGCGCACGCTGAAGCCTTCGATGTTCTGCGGACCGATGAACGCTTTCTGTTTCTGACACGAGACATCGGTTTTTATGTCTGGCAAAATTGGAGGATGTAAACTTTACACAGAGATACATGTAATATACAGTTGTGCTCACTGTAATAGTCACACAGCAGACAAATGCTTAAATATCTGTTACACAAACTAGGCTCTTATAATTTAGGGTAAGGAAGAGGTAAAAGGCCATTTGAGAGGTCCATGGAGACTTGAGGAATACTATCAGGGCTGAAAGTGGACTGAATGTCGATACAACCCCCCCCTCCCGCAGCGCAATTCGGCTTCCCCATTCTGTCGTTAGTCCGTCGATTGCCCCACAGGGAGCGCTCTCTCCTCCCGAATCGCAGATTACCTCATGCTCGCTGCGCCGCCAAACTGCAAGTGGCTCAGCATCAGCATGTCGCCGTCCGATTTATCACGGGAGCCCGAGATTAAATAACAGCACACCAGCGCTGGTGCTGACCGACGACAGAAAGAAAGAAAAAGGCTGCGCGGGGGGTGGGGGGTGGAGGGTGGAGGAGGTGGGGGGGATGCGGGCGCGGTGCACGTCTCACTGTCCCACAAATGCTTCACAACAGGTGCACTTCAGGTCATCTATATTTCATCTGAGAAGCCGTCGTCGGATGATGAATGTAAACGAGAGTGCGCGCGTGTCAACGTCCGCGCCGTCTGCGATTGCCAATAAAGTTGCCTTTCCCCTCAATTAGAGCCACGGCGCCAGGCTCCTTCCTCTGAAACCTCATTAAACTCAGCCGCGCGATCTGTGTGTTCCCCGACATGCTCGCACGCATGCATGCGTGTGCGCGCGTCCGCGTGCTTTTGTCAGGGGTGTGCACTTTTTGCGCCCGGCCTCGCCGAGATGCCCGTCAGGACTCATGGGAGGGGAGTGGGGGGGAGTGGGGGGGAGGGGGGGAGGGGGTCAGAGCGAGAGGTCGTTAATCAAGACAGACAGGAGCTGCGCCCCGGCGTCCCCGGGATGACGGTGTTGCTGAAAGCCGCGGGTCCCTCAGCAAAGATCCCCTCTCTGATCGCGGCGCCAATTAAGACCCCGTGCTGTTCCAGCTCCTCGGCAGAGAGGCAGCGCAGACAAACCTTTTGTTCCCCGGGCCTTGCGGCACGCTGCACCAGATGAGAGCCCAGGAGCATTCACGTCCAGCTCCGTTTGGTACAAACACAAAACAAAGTCTATTCGGGACGCATCTAAAAAAAAAAAAAGAAGAGCTAGTGCTTTATTTTCCTTTTTGCGTCATAATTTATGACTTGACAAATTTTAGGCTCAAGACAGGAGAAGTATAGCTATGCACAGCAACACAGAAACATCCAATTACAATGCATGTTTTAAACTAAAGAGTTGTGCAGTTTTTTCCTTTAACCAACCAGAGTTACAAAAAGGCAGTCATTAGATGCCGTGGACATAAAAAAACTACCAAAGTGTCGTCACTGACAATGGTGAGCATTTCTAAGGAGCTCTCCATGCTTTCAAACCACTCTTCA
>JAUESF010000057.1:4633247-4644573 GCA_032274765.1 Malacoctenus tetranemus
CCCCCCCCCCCCCCCCCCCCGGCCCCCCGGGAGGCTCAACCTGTGTTTTTTTTCTTATCACTGGTGCTTAACTCGGGCCCGGGACGATCCATTTGCTGCATCATCCATGAAAACCTGCAACTGGTTAAGTCTCCTTGCGTTTACGCCACATCCAGACCAGACAGGATTCGGATTGGAGTCTTCTTTCAAAGTTTAGTCAGTTTTTGGTCTCTTTTTTGGGGTTTCCACCTGCATAAAAAAACTAAATCCTTTAAAAAAACAATGCCCTCATATTTTAGTCATCACTTGTGAGTGTATTGTTTCCACCGCATGTCCTCTTATCATAAATACTTGATAAATTTGAATCGTAGCAGACAAGCTCTCCAACATATAATGCCCCGAGACAGGTGATGTCCTCTGTCGGAGCTCAGTCTATTTATATCCCATAATTCACCTTTGGAGAAAAAAAAACAGGAGGGAGATCAGAAAAAACAGCAACAACGATTCGCCTCCTCAAGACAACCGGTGTTCATTAAATATGGTTCCCCTTCAGTAAGTTCAGGAGTCCAACTCACAAACAGCAGGATATAAAATCATGCCTGAGAGAGCCCGAAGAAGGGAAGCGTCTGACTTTTTGTGATCCTGACAATGGATGTCGCTGGAGGCCGTCAAATCCAGACAGCTCTCACTGAGGGATTGAGCAAAGCATCCCAGGTAGTCCTGCCCCCCCACCCCCCCACCCCGAAACATCTGAGGCATCACGGATGTTGAGTGCGGAAGGAGGGGTGTGTGTGTGTGTGGGGGTGGACAGAGACTTAAACACTGATTGAACGCAGATGTCCAGAAGTGATAGTGACAGTTTCATGGGGCGAGAGACACAACAACAACAACAACAACAGGAGTGAAACGCAAAGGTCACGCGAGTGAAAATAGACGGGGACGGAGAAAAATACAGCTGCCGAGCAAATGAGGAGGGAGACGCTGTGACTTGAGTGAAGCACGGCTCAGATTTTGTGCTAATTACTAGTCCTGTGGGTGGTTGTTAGTCGGCAATGTCCACTGCTTATGTGTGCTTATATAAGCAATCAATGGCTTTAATTAGACTATTAGGTGGAATTGGGTCCCAGCAGACTACTTCCAAGCCTTAAGCAGCCTCATTGTTTACCATCCTGATTGCTGAAAGTGCAGCACAGTGCGAGGATGGAGTATTGTAACTATTGACGGCGTGCGGTTCGACTTCGCTTGTGTTTGGTTAGTCCAGGCCGGAGTTGGCTGTTCCGTGCTGGAGCTTCTGCTTATTGGTTCCTATGATGGCAATATATCAGCAACAAAAGGGCACTTTGTTCAGGCTTTCATGGTCACGAAAAAGTATGTATCATGTGTCTGGCTTATCCTTGAAATTTTGTGCAGTATCATGGAGGTCAGCCCTTTCTCTCCTGAAATATCTCTGCAGAGTGGTGGAAAGTGTGCACATTCTTCACCTAAGTTAAAGGATAAACACCGTTTCTTTTCCTCCAGCAGATGACTTCAAACATTTTTTTTTCCTCAAATGAGGCCATGGGAGGGGACTACCGTGCTCTGAATGTGCTCCAGCATTAATGACACCTGGTTCCCCTCTCTCTCTCTCTCTCACGCTTACATCTTAGAAAGTCCGACCTGCCTAAAGACCCAATAGCCGGTTGGCCCCACCCACTCCAAGGGGATCACTGTCCCCGTGTGGGGCCTGACTGAAGCGTGTCTGCTGGACCTCTCTCTTTTCTTGCATTGAACGTGTCTTGAAGCTGACGACCCCCCCCCCCATTAGCCTGATGTTTGTGGCTCTCAGTAAAGTGTCTTAGCATCAAACATTCATGCCCCCCTCAGGATAAACTGTAATAACCCAGGTGCTTCACTCGCATCTCCACTCTCGGCCGTACCTTCAGTTTAGTGCTTATTACTGCTAAATGGTAGTAAACCAACACGGGCAGCTGAGCTGAGTAAATATCAGCGAGTAACCGTTGTCACCGCGAACGTGTTTTCATGCTGGCGCACCTAATTAAATTCTCACAGTGTGGCCAGTTTCGCTGTAAACACCCAGGTTTGTTCTAACAATACTGTCATAATATGATGCATGGAGCTGTATCTCTATTCATATATTCATGCTTGTGTTGAGCATCGCCGGCGTTATGTCAGCTTTTTTTGTTTTCAAGTGGTGAACTCTTCACTGTCTGTTCTCCTCGTCGGCACTATTCGGCCTGTTTATTCTCCTGGATTTTGCCCCATTAATTCCCCACCAATTCCTTCCCGAGGATGCCGAGCGAGCCGGAAGGTGGCCCTTCTCCCTGAACCGCAACAGCAGGCCTGTAGATCCAATAGCACTGCGTTTACCGAGCAAACATGCTGGAAAAAAAGACAGAAAAAAACAAAAAGACACCGTGGCGCTTCCTCATCTTCGTATTCAATATTCCACATCACAGAGATTCACTGACCCCTCCGAACTGAAACGCTGTGAAATAGGAAACCCCTTAATGCTGGCATTATTTTCAGTCGCGTTTTATCTTGAAGAGTTGGGTTTTTATATAAGCAACCAGGGGTGACAAGGACAGTGGGGGGGGTGTCAGTCCTTGCTCTTATCCAAGACGGAAAAATAGACACATAAAGAGAAAAGCAGGACACTTGTGCTGCAGGACGGGTAATGAAGAGGGAGAGAGGATACTTGGGGCTGAGCTCATAAGGAGACGGATGCGGGAGGCGACAGGTGAAGGAGCGAGCGAGCGAGGGAGGGAGCGCGTGTCGGAGCCGAACGGTGGAGGGGAGCACGGTAATAACTTCATGCATGTTTAAGCACAGAAGAAACACGGTTTAAGTGCCCAGAGGACGAAGGTACCAGTGCCCAGACACAGCAATGACACAAGGTACAATACGTCTCACAAATGGGAGCTAAGTGCTAAAAATAGTGCTTTGCATTCACCGTTTTTAGACAGTCGAGCCACCAGCTTTGTCCAGATGGAAACAGTGTAACCCAGCAACTGTCAGCCAGAGGGGGCAAAAAGCATGCCTCGTATACAATTAGTTAAAGGAGGAAGGGAAAAGTACATTTTTTCGAATTGCACTCGAACATAAAAAAAAAGAGGAGCCTTTTGGGAAAATTTCAACCCGCTGTTTTTGTTTTTCTCGCATTTCATTTTAAATTTGTGTGCTGCTGCTTTGTCTGCGGTGTTATCTGGTTCACTTTCATCCATGCTGTTCCTGCTTCCCCTTATCTCAGACATCACGTCGAAACGGGAGCCGTATCACCGCTGTTTAAACACTCCACCGCAGAGTTAAGCTTTTGTCGTGCGTGTTTTTGCATTAAATGCACTGATGGGCGGCGTCGTGTGAGTCACTGGGACTCGGCGCTTGATTGGAGTTCAAGAAGAGCTCGTCTATTAGTTGCTGACGACTAACGGATGCGTCCTCCTCGTCTCTTCAGAGGGAGACTGTTTGATGAGGGATATTTGTGGCATTTTGTTGCTGCTTGTGGAGCTGTGGAACTACTCAGTTACTGCATCTATGGATTACATGCAGACACCTAGTTACAGCTCAGAGTCATCCTAGCATACAAGAAAGAAGTATTGGAGTGTGTGCTTACAGTCCTCTGTCCTTCACTATCCCTCATTGTCTCACACACACACGCACACGCACACACACACGCACACACACACACACACACACACACACACACGGATTCCTCTCATCTCACCAGGGAAAATCTCCACTGTCAGTGCGAAAAATGGAGTGGAACAGATGGCATTAGAATGATTGAAACCACCTACAATGGTTCCCACAACTTCTCTATTTCTCCCTCTCTTTCTCGCTCTCCCTCTCGCTCATTCTATGACTACCTTTTCCGTCCCTCTCTCTCTCTCGGTCTCTCTCTCATCGCCCCCCCCCCCCCTCGTTCCCGCCTCCCCCTGCCCAACCATACCCTTCGTCTGGATGCATCATCCCAGCCTTTTTCAATGCCATCCACTCTCGCTGTTCTTGCCAAAGAGGCTGGGGCTCACTGGAAGCCCCACGGCGCCACACAAAGTCAGCCAAGAGGAGAAGGAGAGGAGGGAGGACGGGGAGAAGAAGAAAGGTGGAAGAAAGAGGACACAGAGGTTCCTCTGTTTTCCTCCAATTCCCTCTTTAGACTGCGATACCTTCACCCTATCTACCACATTTGCCCCCTAAATTTCAGGAGAACCATTAGGCAAATGAAAATAAAGCACCGGAAGGCCAATAAACTGTTATATACTCGGATGTCCTTTGCTCCTCACAGCAGCCATTTTCTCCTTTCTGAACTACTTTCCCCCTCTCCTCCTTCCTCCCCTTCCTTCTCACCTCTTCCCGCCCCACCTTACCTCATCACACCTCCCCGGCACCAGGCCGCTTTACCGAGCGCCAGTCATGTAAATGAGATAGTTAGCAGATCAAAAGGCATGGAGAGGAATTTTTAATAGCAGGAGAGGTGTTGATTAGTGTCAGGGAAAGGAGAGACAAGGCGAAGTGCGGGCAGCCTCTATTACACCCCGATGCTTTGAGGCATATGTTGAAGTGCGTGTGTTTTGACGTGTGTGTGTACGGATGTGAGGAAAAGACAAAGATGTGTGTCTACGTGCGCACCCCCCCCACACACACACACCCTTCCATCCTGCTTGCATTTACAGCGTACTTGCACAGACGTTCGTCAGCTACAGCGTGAGAATGCGTGCGTGCGCGCGCGCCTCCCCCTCCGGGAGATGATCGTTAATGCATAATACATAGCTCCATATTTCCGACTATAACAGCAATAATGTTGGCGCGCGGAGTTTATGAAGAGGAGATCAGGTGTAGGAGAAAGTGATTACAGGGCATAAACACTGCAACTGATATTGCTTTATTATGAGAAGTAACTGGCACGGAGACGACAGTCGCCCAAAGAAGTGTGCCAGCCCGGGTGCCAATCAAGCGCCCGAGCCGAGCGGCTGCCGGGCAGATACGGAGGAGTCGCGCGGATAACGAGGCTTTTTTTTTTTTTGCTGCTGAATTTAATTGAAGCTTAAACCGGGGAGGCTAAGTGTCGGACACGCAAGCGTAAACACCCCGAATGTGCATTAAGTCATTAAATCCCCATATATAATGATGATGATGATGATGATCTGGCTGGGCCTGCGTTTGTATGCAGTCCACATCGGCGATGGAGATTTATGACTTCAATTGTGTGGCACTCCTCTCTGGAAGTGTACTGTATGTAATTGTAGAGTTAATTACATTTTAGCTTGACACGAGGCAATCTGTGTAGCATTTTTAATTAGACCTCTAAGGGATTGTGTTTTTTTTCTTTTTTCTAATATTATTTTATTAGCGTCACGGTTGCGTAAGACTTGCCATTTGTCTTTCAGATTTCATCCGGAGCGAGATGTGATCGCCGGCAGCCAGCTTTATATCCCGAGTCTAAATTTGAATTCCAACCTTTCGATAAGGTCTAGGAATAAATAAATAGCAGTTCAAAGCTGGCATATCAGTGGCCCCTCCATGGCGTGTCCGGGGGCTTGCCCGCGCGCTTTTTTTTCGCCCGTGTCAGAATTTTCATCTTCCCCGCGCTCCCCAGCTGCCTCCCTCCGCACGCCTCTCGCGCAGATGGCAGCGGGGTCGAAGGCACTTTAATGAATTTTCAAAAGGAGCTGCATTGGCAATATTAAAAGAAGCTCCCAAACTTAAACACGCGTGACATCGGGAGTTGCGCGCGCGCGCGTGCGCGCCGCGACACGGGGAAACGCGCTTCTCGAGGCGCCAACTCTCGCCCCCCTTTCCAACACACACCAATAGACGCAAACACATATATAGGATGACACGCGCACACACACAAACATTAATATTACCCTCCTCACAAACCAATAACATCCACAAACAGAGGGGAAAATACCACATCCTACACACTGGTGGACAGCCTTAATTAACTCCATTAGAATGGCGGGCACCCGCTGCCGGGTCAAAGGTCGATTTTAATGATGAGCTTACATATGGCAGCCACCGTGTTGCCTTGCAAGGGAAACGAGCCGCACTTCTGCTGATCCATCTGTCCCGTGGTAATGACTGCACCTGGCCTCGCACGGGCCAGCGCACACAGGTACGCCGGCGCTCGGGAAGCGCGCCGGGTGCACGGAGACAAAGCGCAATTAAAAAGCAATGAGCGCGCTCGCGTCTCGCGACCGCATTGTTTACTCATTATGCCTAATTATCTATTTGAGTCGGAGATTTAAAGAACTCCTTTGTACGAGCGCCGCGGACGGTCGGCGGGAGCGTTTACTGTGCAATCAGGCCGCAAATGACTGTGATCTTGGACCCGATGAATTTCAATTGGCGCGGCGGTCAATTTTCAGGCGTGTCCCCGCGACCCATGTTAATAGTTTTTCTCGGAGTGAGAGGCCGATGTTTAGGAACCTGATTTGCGAGTTGAGAGTTTGGTGTCAAACATCATTAAACCCCCGTCGCTGTTTGCTCTTGCAACTCACACCAGAGCCCGGAGAAACAACTCCAATCCCCCGCCCGTTTAGCTCGCCTTGATCGCGCCAGTCGACATACGACTGCCCGTAGGGTCCCCCCCTCCCCCCTACTCCCCCTTACTCCCCCCCCTCCTCCTTCACAAGTGGCTGATATGAAGGGCCAAGCCAGTGATGCTCTGCTACAGGCATCAAGGCTATTGCCTTTCCCTTCTTCTTTATTTCTTTCCCTCTATTCCATCCTTCCCTCGACTTTTCCTCAGGCAAGTTCGTCTTTATCCCACCTCTATGTGGCTGAACTCAGGGTCAGAACTCAGCACAGAGCCCACGGGTCTCTGATCTCCCAACTTCTGATCACTCATCAAGGTCTGCCAGGCTGAATTCTTTAAAAAGCCACATTCGGGAAAAAAAAAAAAAAAGTCCCTTAAATCCCCTCTGTGGTTCGTCCTTTTTTTTGTTAACACAAGAGGGTGACTAAGCCCCCCGGGAAGATACATCAGACCATTGCTGCATTTGATTCCACTCTGCTCTTTAATGTTTTTTTATTGTTCTTTTACTGGCACAATGCCACAAAGATATGTTTTGTATCATGTCTATAGACATACACGTTAGTTCACCTCCAACGTGCGATGGACCTGTGCTATTTCTCTCTGCAGTTTTGTTGCACCTTTTGACTTTAAAGATGTAACGCATCTCATCTCTCCTATCCTAAACACCATAAGTGCGAGAGAGCAAAAAATTACAACAGAACTCAAGCACAAAATCAGCTATTAGCTTGCCTGTCATCGTCTAATTAGACTCGCGTCTGACCTGAGGGAGGTAGGAAAATATGAAAGCGTGGTATTAAAGATGTGCGGGATTGAGACGTGCAGCGCTCGGCGCAGCACTTCTGCTTCCAAGCCGGAGACAGCTGCAACAGGAGCGGAACATCTGCTGCAGTGCTAACATAGGCATAACTGGCTGCCGTCCTGTCATGCCTGAGCAGCCTCTCAAAACCGGACAGCCCCGAGTCTGACAACTGCCTGATGAAGTTTTGGAGTTTCTCTAACTGCGTCTCATCAATCTGTCACTCACAAAGTACTTATTCACACCTCAACTTGAAGAGAGATTAAAAACAAGTGAGCAATGTTTTCTCTCTCTCTCTCTCTCTCTCTCTCTCTCTCTCTCTCTCTCTCTCTCTCTCTCTCTCTCTCTCTTTTTTTTAACACTCCAAGAACGGCCTCGCTCGCGGAGCCGATCTGGCTTTGCGTCTGACTAGTGCAAACTTTGAGATACTTCTGCAGTCTGTGTGAGCCTGGGCCATCTGTAGCCTCTGTCATGGCTTCTCTCAGTCTTTGTTGCAAGAAGGGGGAGGGGGGGGCGGGGGGGAGAAGCTGTGTTTATTTCAGCTCAGATGGGAGAGTGCGAGCTCTCTCAGTATCAATGATAACATGGCAGCAGCGTTCTCTCTCTTCAGCGATGTCTGTTTCACACCTCCTCCCGTCTCCCTCTCTGCATCGGGGCCTTTTTGCAGCGGGCTGGAGCCCGGCCAGTCAGAGCCATTTTGTCCCATTATGTGGTACTGTAAAAAAGCAGCTGCTCCTATTCCACACTGGTGAATAGGTTAAATGGTGACACAAGGAGCAGCGGCTTTTTTTTTTTTTCCTCCCTTTTTTTTTTGCCGTGGTCTAAATTGACCGACAACAGGCGCTTGAGGTTCCGCTGTTCCTTCTCGGCAGCCTTCCAGCTCCATTGCTTTTGATTTCCAATTAGTGGCCACTCAGTCCTGCAGCCGTTTTGGAGGCTCGGCTCTCTCTCTCCCTCTCTTTCTCTTTCTCTCTGTTGCTCACTTTTCCTCAGTGCATGTGTTTCCTACGACCATTGAGAAAAAGTAAACAGAGCTAGCCTTCCACAGGAAGATAGCTTCCCTACGATGAGCTTGGACACACTATAATCATCGCGCCATTGCACGTTTTATGACTGTTAAATCCACTGCACATGTATCACTTGCAGTGGTCTTGCATTTCAATACGATAGACTCACATTACGACACTGATGATATTGCATTTTTATCAAACAAATGATCTGAACTCCTCCTCTAATTATGTACTTATCTCCTCATGTTGAGTCCACAACCTGCCACTGTGTAAGTCGTCTTAAGGTTGCTCCGACAGTATGGCTCACAGGGCCGAATGGAGCTAGTACACAAGTTTTAGGACTACATTGGAATACGACTGGTTGGATAAGAGCAGACTAGTTTAGTCGTTTGCCTAAATTTTACGACCGGCCAATAAATGTCACATTTCCCCAAGAATTCCCCCATTACGACGAAGAAGTGCCAATAAAGTGGGTATTTCTACATAATTTGAGAGAAAAAGAAAAATGGGAGATGAAGAAGGGAAAGCGGGAGGGGGGGATCCGTCTCCTTAACTGACCTCGGTGACAAATTCTGCTGTCACACCCATCAACTTCGTTTCTCTTACTTCTCAGAGGCTGCAAATTGGAGGGGAGGGTGAGGCGAGAGAAAGGAGAGAGAGAGAGTCAGCGCAACGAAGGTTCGGACAGAATCTCAACCAAGTGATTAACAGCCTGATCGGACACTTACAGATCTACTGTGGTGATTCGTGTTATGAAAGGAAAGAAGTAATCTTTCCGGACTTTCTTTCGCGGGCGATACGAGACGATACAGCATTCTATCTAACGTTATTATTGGACTGATTGTGTTTGATTTATGATTGCTGGAGAGAGAAAAAAACCTTCAAATCATGAGCACAGTCTACATTTATCATTATACCAGTGTGACGGCAGGGTTGAAATCAGCATTACATTGTTGGCTGTGTTTGCAGAGGTTCAGTGAACTGGCAGCGTGGAGGAACTCAGTTGAACTTTTTTACTGAGTGGAACTGAGGTTGGTTGTCACAGAAAAAAAAACAACCAAAAAAAACCACAGACAAGCTCCTCTGATTCTCTGAAAATGTAGTGTTGTCCTCGAAGAACTCCACCGCGTTGCCTGCTATGTGATGAACGAGCAAAGTCAAGACCCACTGTGTCAAAAGGAATCTCCCCCGAGAAAACTGATGTCCTTGTCTCGCAGCCGGAAAAAAAAAAAAAAAAAGTCTCTGAGGACTTACTGTCCCGCACCCCACCCCGGATATCCCACCAAGGGCAGATGATGTCTGTTTAGGTTTAATCCAAATTCCTCAACAAAGGGTAATCTCTGTTGCCATGTTTTCTCCAAACATCGGAGTGAAGGGGGTTTTGTGTAGACGCGGTAAATACAGAAACTGCGCAAACACAGCTGGAGAGAAGGCTTCGGTCAAAGTAAGGGCTTCAGTCGCAGTACTGACGTATTTCAAACATGCACACAAATGTCCAAAATCAGGGTTTTTTTTTAAGAACAAGTGGTGTCGTGGTCAGCTCAGGTAATGTCAATGAAAAGCTGCCTCTTATAACTGTCACTCCATTACGTACCAAAAGAACCCCCCTCGAATCTGGATGAAAAGTTAAAAGGGTTCACGTGGCGAAGCTGCCAGTTACTCCTCGTCTCACAAAAAAGAAAAAAATATATATTGCAAAACTGAGCCCAGACCCCCACTAAGACCCATGTGCGAGCAGCGGCATGCTGACTGTGTCACATCACAGAGGCTTTCTGTAATTCTTCCCAGCAGTGACCACTCCAAACATCCCCAAATCCCTCTTGTCAATAGAGAAAAGACAACATGAGGAACAGACTTCTCAGCTTCCATCCTTTTCTTTGCCTTGTCAAAAGTTTCTATAATGTGTTGTGAGTTCTGCACAGCATAACTAAGACCCTGGAAGCAGCTTATCTGCTTAAAACAGGAGGGTAAGAGAGGGTGGAGGGGGGGGGGGTGTCTCCGTCTTCCATCTATTTCCTGGTTCAGGGAGTGGGTTTATTGAAGCCACCAGAGCTTCAGTTTCTCCCTCTAGATTCCTCCCTCCACCATCCCTGCAAGTCTAATCCACTTAGGCCCACGCTACCTCCACTGCGTTTGATTGGCCAGGCATCCAAATTTCCACCACAGGACTTGGGGAAAAATCAATAACCTTCACAGCACTGCAAACAGTCTCCCCTCCCCATTAGAAACCAAAATGTGATTAGACGGTAAGAAATATGGTATGGTTGAGGGCGCGCAGATGCAGGTTTTTGGCATGAACTGTTGCCTCGATTGTGTGGAAAAATTTAGCACTGAAGAAGCTACATTTTTAGCACTTCCTGTGTCTGAGTCCACTCCATCACATCAGTTGGAATCTATGTGCATGTGTATCATATTTAAGAGTGTAGCAGGGCGCTGTAGCACCCATGACTCATTGAGAATAGATCCCTGACAAGGAGGGCTTTGTTTAGGCAGATTGCATAGTAAACATGGGGAAAAAACACACGTTGGAGGCTGATAAGTGACTCTGCATCCCTAGTGCAGGTGAGAGGGCTTGTGCGTGTGTGTGGGGGGGGTTGCTTGTCTTATCTGTTTTTTGGCCCTGTGATGGATTGGGTGACCCGTCCGGCGCAGCGCCCCGTCTTCACCCTCCAGTCAGCTGGGATCGCTGCGCTCGGTGACCTCAGCTTCTAAACGGCCGAGGTGGTCGGGCGCGGACGAGCGCCGCGTGGAAGCTTCTCGCCGCGTCCCGGTGCCATCCTTTACATTTCGGCGCTCGCCTCTCGGCTTTGTCCTTTCGAGTTTCTTGCGTCTCTCCCTCTCTCTCTCTCCCGAGCCACACTGATGCTAATGTCATTGAAACCCCAGGTGCTTCTAGTGGCTCTTGAAGTTTGACATCAGTGCCTGCCAACCCCCCCTGCACCAACTATTGGGAAAAAACCCATAGAAAGATTGGAATAATGTGTTTTTTAACAGAGGAGAATTGTC
>JAUESF010000057.1:4657668-4670618 GCA_032274765.1 Malacoctenus tetranemus
TGCTTGATTGGAGGCGCTGCTTATCAAACCGGAGACCAATCGATGCTCGTCTTTATGAAGGTATTCCTCTTAGAACAAGGAGGCTGTGTTGTTTTCCTGAGACTGGGCTTCGTGCTGCATGAAATTAACAGGGTCCAATTCACACTGAAAGCAGCGAACTGTCCACCGTCTCGGCCCTTGCTTCTGTCCAGACTTTCTGCGTCACCGTACTGCGTCAGTGGCTTTCTTTGCAGCCACACCAGTGAAATAATCGTCGGGTACATCTGCAGCCAACTAATTACCCTCTTCCAAACTCTTCCCTTGCTCCAGTCGCTGTCCTTCGCATATCTGTGTCCATATTTGAGCAGCAAAATGGGACAAAGTATAAAAAAGGGCATTATGAAGGTTTGAAAGAGTTCACATTCCCCCGGCTGGGCTGCAGGGGTCATATTACCTGCTACTACTTTTTTTTACTTTGGCCAAATCGGTGTCGGGTTCCCCTGCTTATCTGTAGGTTTACGTGTATCGCCACATCAGCTTTGCACATTTTAATGAAACTTAGTGTGAAGAAAAAAGGCCAAGGGCCACAGAAAGGACCTGATTAGTTTTCAGCTATGTGGGCACTTATCAGGTATTATATTCTCACTTATCTTAAACTGCTGAATTGTGAGTTGTGTGAAGAGAAACTCTACACTTTACAATTTCCCAGGTGGGATATATTGTGTCTGGACAGTTCTGGAATCAGTTGTGAGAGACTCGGGAGGTGGTGAAATCGAGCGCGGTCACTTTTAGTTCTGACACCACACCGACCTCAGCGTTTATTATTTGACTTACTTTTTACTGTGCAATACCGAGTCACTGCCACGCAAACCACTTCTGCTGCGTTATGTAACGACCAAGACCACACAGCCTTTAGCTCTGGAACAATCAGCCGACATAAAAGTGACATGGTGCTGGAGGCGACCAGATCTGATGACTGGACTGCCAGCATAAAAGCCACACACACACACACACACATACACACACACATGATTAGTGTCAGCTCACTGACATCACTTAATGTGATGCCTCAGACAAGGGGCAGCTGTTTCTGTGGGGAGCCAAATCTCCGCCATCACTTGTTTGGGTCAGTGCCAGAATTTTTTTTCCGCGGGTGGATGAAAGAAGCGGCCGGGATGCACATCTGCACGTGCCCCCCCCACGCCGTCCCACTGACAATGCAGCCCCTCGCCTGGAGGTGCCATCACACTCTCTTGATTCAGAGAGTTGGTGATTAGCAAAGTTGGAGGAGGAGGGGGGGGGGCAGCGCAGGACCCAAAGCCCCAACCAATAACTCTGAGCACGGACTTTAATGTTTGTCTGGAAGGTGCCGTAAAAAAAACTGGTCCCTCCATGTTTCAATTTATACATTAATATCTTAAAGGAGGTTACAAGGCCTCGTGTGGCAGGGACATCTTGCTCTGAGGTCGAGGCAGGTTCGTGCCACCGACTCGTAGCATTTGACTCCTTGATGTCGACGACGTCGTCAGGAGCAGGAACGCGGCCACGCCCGCTTTCTTCTCTCAGATAAGCAGCGTTTAAGAAAAGGTGGATATCACAGCTGTCAGCAAACAACACGAGGTGGAAGAGTTGCCGTGGGGAGAACACACACTTTTGGTGACAGTGACATACTGAATAATACATTACACAAGGGAGACCAGGACATATAGAAGCATTACACAACATACTGCGGGGAACTTTTTCCTCGCCTACTTTTATTGTTAGAAAAATACTTTTCTAACACATCCACGGAAATAGCAAAGGCAACATCTTTAAATTTAGACCGGCGAATGACGCCCCCCCAGAACGTGTGATGAACACTAATTAACAACCTTTCTGCTTGTGAACGCGTTAGTTTCTTGCCTTTTTGCACGTCGCATCCCCTTGTTGCTGATGCGGTGCCGGATGGAGCGAAAGACTGAAAGAGGGACGTTTGTGTGTGCGTCAGAAGTCAATTTCATCACCTTCTCAAAAGTGTAAACCCCTTGTTTACCCCCACTCACATCACTGGGAGGCTTCACATATGCCATATGCTATCCGCTCTTGAAGTTCTCGACACTTTCTCGCAAACTTTGCTTCTCGACTTTCGTTCGCACCTCCGGAGGCGCGGAACCTTTGCAGATGTGCTGCAACGGGAGGTGTGACGCCAATATTCCCTCTCACTGACACAAACGGTTAATTGATAATAAAATCGTCGCTCAAGCGCTCTGAAAACTTTCAAAAATAAGTATTACATATTAAAACAAGACGGTGTGGAATTGAAGTTTACCATTCGAATGGAAAAAGAAACCTTCCTTGTGGTAAACATGTCAATATCTGTACCACATTGTCAGGAGCGAAAGGAGTGATACGCTGTTCTCTCAGCCTGCATGCCCGGGCCTGCCCAGAAGGGAGACTTTATTAGCAGCTGGGTCGCCTGAAATACATCTGAATTTCTACCACCGCCCCCCCCCCCCTTTTTTTTTTTTTCATTACTTCCTGTGCTTCCTGGGAACTTTACCTGTCGTCGGACCTTTCATTGCACAGTGACGTATGAACCGGGCTGGCATGCATGAACAGAAGAGGTCGACAGGCAACATTTTTGCAATATTTGTGCACGATCCGAGGAGGAACGAAGTGTACGGGCAGAGTTTGTATTTGCTGGAGGGGATAAGGTGAATTTTCTCCCCCCCCCACCATCATCTCTCTGTCCCGCCTCGCTCTGCTACGACTATTTTTATCTCCACGGAAATAAAAATCAATCCAACTTTCTTCATCATGAAGGCTAATGCATGCAAGAAACTATAGATCAAATAATATCTTCACAAACAGGCTTTTTTTTGGCTTGGTTTTGTTTTGTTTTCAGAATAAAATCTCTCCTCTGTAACCGCATGATGGTTATTATGTTTTAATTTATGCACCTGTGGTACAGCGAGTACACAGCCAAATAAAGCAGAGTGTCATCAGCAGCATTATGAACAGAGATGAAAAGTCTCATGAATGCTGATCAAACGGGAACAAAAGTCTGCAATCGAGCAAACCGCATTGATCTTCCAGGTTATTTGTGGGACTTTCAGAAGTTCGGCTTCTTCAGTTTGTCCTCACAAGTGGAACTCTGCGTTTCCCCTGCGAGCGGAGTCCCATCAGGACATGTCAAGACAAATAAACCCTAAAGAGGTGCAATCACTCCTCTTTAGATGGAGATAAGCAGTGTATTGATGAGCATATGAACAACATTTACTGGCATCTGTTGATGATCAAACCCGGGGCAACGGCTCTGTGTCACTCCATCAGGATCACGGAGCTGCAATTATGTCACATCTGGCTCGAACGGGAGAGTCGCCTGCATGTGACTCACTGTCTCGATGAGTTGATCCATCCGTCCATCATCTGTAACCATCGCCAATTGGGAAAAAATGCCGGCGCAGATCATTATTTTATGAGTGCATCACTGTGTCCAATGATGACCTGGAGTCCTGATTAAAGCCTGAGTCTCTGCTCGTGTTGCTGATGGGCTGACTGTCGATGCAGCGGCGGGGGGGAAGATGCATTGGCACTTGAAACCTGCAGTGTGACTCTTTCCCTCATCTTATTGACTATTAAGTCATTTATCTCACATTAAATTGCAAAATCCACAGCGCTGGCGTTCATCTCACTTCAGACTCCAGCTCCCTGCAGATTTGCCCCTAATCTTTCTAATCATGTCTGGGAGAACTTTGTATGCACTCAGTCAAATTAGTAAAGTATACTGTATTATGCATGACTTTATGCAGGCTGCTTTAACTGAGCAGCCCTCCGCAGCTACAAGTTACAAAAACGGAGCAATGCATGCAATTACGGCGAGCGAGGTGCCAACGAATTTTAATCAAAGTCATTATCCCCTCATTAATTGTGTGAACACAGAGGGCTAAAGCAAACAACTGGTGGGCTTCCGAGCATGAGCGCCGCACCTCTCCTTAACCACCGCGGGGCGTCGAGTCCCTGCACTGTATTTCTAAGGCTTGAGAAGATCTAACTGTAGTCTCAGAGGTGTATTATTCACTGAGAAACAGGGCTTACTAGCATAGCCCTCATCCAACACTCACTTTAAACAGTGTGTGCTCCTGGTGCATCGTTCTCTGCCATACTTATTGCTCTCCCTCATGCTTTCTCCTCCCAGCCCGCTCCAGTATGTCTCGCAATCGAGCCTCGCCGCCACTTCTCGCCTCGTTTTTTCCGTGCAGTTTTTCACTTTGCCTCGCTGCGCGGGGATCCTCAGACTCCATGCATCTCAATAACAAAGTGCCAACCAATCACCGAACTATTATTCCCTGATTAGATTCTTGGCTAAAAAAAAAGAAAAAGTCACTCAAGCTCTATTAATAAGATAGAGTATCCATGTTAAGCCCAATGTAATGGCGGCGTATAAAAGCCCCAGCTATTTAATGTTTAATGTATAATTGAATGTTCTACATGGCCAAACTTGTTTACTGGAGTAATTGATGTTTCTGATTTCCAATTTGCCTGCAATGCAAAAAAGGGACACAGGGAGTAAAAGGGGGAGTGGGAGGGGGGAGACAAAGGGCTGCGCCTGGGCTCACACTCTGCCGCTTTAGATGGTGGGGGGCCATCAAGTGAATTGATGCAAACACCCCTCGAAGAACGTGAGCGCGTTCGCTAAGCTCGTTTGTCACAAACACAAGCCGCCAGCCAAATGATCACAGGGAAAATTGTACCACGCGAGTTGTTGTCTCCTCAACTTCTAAACAAAACAAGAGAAAACTAATACACTCCCCTCCCTCCAGCGTCTCTCCCCCCCACCTTTTTTTCACGGGGGCTTCACTGACTGAAAGGTGCTAGTTAGAGATTGCTGTTTGGCGTGGCGGTTGGGTTGTGTGGAGCTCTCGTCTCATCTGTTTGGGCCCTGACTCACGTGTTTACCTGAGGAGAACAGCAGGGTGTGACCGAGGTGGGGAGTGCAGTCTCACGGTCCGGTGCACATTGGACATGGCACGACGGGCTTCGGAGGGGGAGGCTCCGCGCTTTCAGACTCCCAGCCCTCCTCTCTTCATCCTACCAAGGTTGAACGACTTGATGATCAAATAGATCCGACGGTGATTATTTGCACAAACACGGCATAGCATAAACTACCAATATGTATGTTGGACTGGGAAATAACAGTCAATTGCTGAGCGACTGTCAAAAAGCGGTTTCGAAATTGACAACCTGCAATAAAGTGCGGTCGGATTTAGTTTAGCATCGCAGCAAAATGAATCGGTGGCAAATCAAAAAGTTGAAACGAGCATTTTTATCGTTTGATCTAAGAAAAGTAACTTTTGAGCAACTCTTCATGTACAAACCCCCCAAAAATGTGTTGTTTCAGTCGTCCCCCCCGTTGATGATTTTTCCTCTCTGTTTCCTGCCACGCTTCCCCTCACATCATTCTTAGCGATCAATAATCAATGTGCATCGCCCGCCAAAAACAAGTCACCTGTAACACTGTTTACAGTGACTGGACAATGGCCAAGGCTTGATCAACACACGCGGGGGCTCACGGAACTGCCCCCCCACCCCTCCCTCCTCCCCCCTCTTCCCTCCTCCTCCTGCCTGCTGGCTTCACCGGGCTCCACACGGGACACTCTCCTCTCCTCTCCACTCCTTCTGCCCTCCTTTCGCACTGCTTAACCAAGCAGCCTTACAGTCATTCAGATTACTCCCAGGTGGTTCAAATTTAGTTTGAACTTACAGGCGGGGTTTAAGCTGATGAATAGCTTTTATTGAACATGAATAAATTTGGGGATTGAGATTAGTCAGCTCCTTCTCTCTGATGATCTGAGTCCACTGGAGGATGTGCTCAGCATTAAAAAAAACTGCACCGAAGGAAACAAAAAAAAAAACGTGCTCGTCTGCCCCTCACCACCCCCTCCCCCCCTTCGCATGAAGAGGAGGAGGGTTTGCTCTGAGCGAGCTGCTGAGTGGGGATCACGTACACCTGCCTATAAAAACACTTAATAATAACCGAGGATGACTAATGTGTCCAAGCGGTTTTAATTACCGTCTGGAGGCAGAGTTCACTCTTTTCCTCACACTCTCTCAAAGCTCTTAATCCCTTGTACTCATGTTGTCCTGTCGCTGATATCAATCGCCTCCTTCCTTGTCCATAAGCGACTGCTATTATTTCGCCTCTTCAAAATTAAAGCACCCCGACACCAGACACCTTCCCACCCGATGTGAGTAATATCGCGGCGGCTGACCTTCCCATCCCTCAAGCAGCCACCAGCCCCCGCGAACTGATCGATCCCGCTGATGGCCTTGGTGCTAATCTTCCCAGGGAGCCGACAGGAGGTGACGGTATTTCACTGTTCAATCTGATGCAATTACCCTCAAAATAACAACACGTTTTGGAGAGCGGCTGACCTTCCGATAGGGGGGAGGGGAAGGTGGCTTTGCGTCCTCGTTCACGCTTGTGTGAGTGCTGTTATTTATCAATCAAGCCGCATCATGAACACAACACATCCCGGGGAAATAGTGTCAGGGATAAGTAAAGAATGGCGGGTCAAAGCTCTCGTTCTGCTGGAGCCCTTTATCGTCCCGCAAGGTTCCACGCAGCCCGATGCAATTTCACCCGACCGCCGTTCTTTTCCTAACGAGTTTCTTTTTTTCTCCCTCTGACTCCAGGTGAGCCCCCCTCAGTCCACTTTACAATAACATTAAGCATTTACATTATGAAGCCAAAGTCCCCCCTGGAAAATTAGCACCGCAGTTAAAAAGAAAGTGATTTCTTGACATCACATGAGCCAAATTGAATAACGAAACCCGTTTGCAAGCCGCTCTGGGTCTCACGCAGCCGTAATTAAAGCAGATAGGATTCTTTACCTCCACATTAGCGGCGACCGAGTCCTCGTTTCTTTTTTTTTTTTTTTGGGCCATGGGGCAAAGCGGACTGACCGGTGAATTTCGGCGCCTTTGAAGAGCGAGCGAGTCGAGCGTGGCCAGACGCGAAGCCTCGCTTCCCCTTTTAAGTATTCCACAACAGATGTTTTACAGACATCCCTCTGAGCGTCTTTCTTATACACGTCTCTACAAACAGCAGCACAATAAACACCAGAGAGGGAAAAAAAAATCAATAGCAAACAGTAGGGGAGTAGAAATGCATTTCAGTGTGTGATCAGACGAACCAGCGGCAATAAAAAGAGCTGTCACCGCTCATATTGATAATATTTAGGGTTTGTCTAAAATTTGAGGTCTTTTCCTTTGTGTATCATGGGAAGAACTCGAAAAGAGGCACTTTTTAGTTTGGTTTCAACCAGACAGTGTGAAAGAAACAAAAAAAAACAGATCCTTTTGGATGCGAGGTGCCTGACAACACTCACAGCAACACTAAGACAGGCTGAATTCACCTGTGGGACTGTGTGAGTGGTATTTCTACCATGTAGGATGGATTTGTTCACGTCTTGTGACCAATGAGACACTGAAACAAACTCCTGACAGGGTTTCCACCTACGTCTGACTCTGTGATGGCTCCTACAATACAGTTTCTATGGAAGTGCAATAAAAAAAGGTGACATCAATGCAACACTACTGCCACACCACAACAACTGGCCCTGTGTTCTAAGTCAAAAAAGAAAAGACCATGTCCTTTAGTTTTTTGTTTGTTTTACATTCTTTTTTTCCCCTACTCCTTCTTTCTTCCATGCATATAAATACTGCAGACGGCAGAATAACATTCCATTCTAGGTTGGTTTCATTTATTCATTTCCAGCGTGCGGGGTTTGAGAGCGTCACAAGGGGTTTCGGTACCAAAGTTTACTAGATCCATGTCACGCAATATTGGATTTGATAGATAAACTTTAATGCGAGAAGTGAACCTGCACAGGCTGTAGGAGGCAGTTTGTTGGAGAGTATTCTAACTGAATCAGAGCAACGGATGTCCTGGTTTCAAAACATCCCAAATATAGCGCAGATCCCATTTCTCAGTCCCTTTTTCCCCCTTACCTCTTGCTTAATCATCTAAAAAAAAAAAAGTTTGAAAAAGCAATGTGTGCATTGCTCAAGGACACTCCAGCAGACCCACCGACATATGGGCTCAAACTTAGCAATTCTGGTTGATGGACATTTTCTCCAGCCATTATTCCGCCCTGCCACTTCCATTAGGTGGAATTTCTCAAGTGTGACAGCTGAAGCACAATCGAGTTGCAAACTTTACACCTACTTTCATCAACCCCGCGTCCGCCGCGTCCCATTTGGGAGCGACGCCCATGCACAACCGATTGTGGCGAGATGGACATCTGCCCGTCCGCCCGCACTATAGCCGGCCTGCTGTTGGTAAGCTAAAGGGACAGGGACAAGCACTTAGCTAGTCCCTGAGCAGCCAGTCCCATTTCCTGCCTCTTATCTAAAGTGACAAGAGGAGTTTTTCCAGCCCTCCTTTGCCTGAGGCTCATCCTGCATTATCTCCCAGTACACCGGCACCACCAGCTATCGCGTGTCCCTGATTCCCTTCGTCTAAAAATATGCTAAAAAGGATGATGGCATTGCTCGAAATTCAGCGTGAACAAGTCGTGTGCGATTCGGATGTTTTTTTTTTTATTTCCAGAGCGCAGATCATATCGTGAGGATGATGGACCCTCAGGGAGCATGCCAGGATCAGCGGAGGTCCATCCCCCCCCCCCAAAAAAAAACAACCCATGCCCCCTCGCAACCAAACGCCCACAGTTTCCATCGCCACAAAGAGTGTGAGGAGAATGCAAAGCGACAAAACATGAACTAAGGCAGACGCCCTAATGAGATATCGATTGCCCACACTGATGTTTACACTTTTGCCTGTCTAATACTCCGCGAGTCCACCACAAACAATCGGCCATCTGCTCGAGCACATTCCGAGCTCCGCTGTGCAATTTAGATACATCTGATGTTTTGAGCGAGTTTACTCAAGTCTTGCTTTGCACTGCGACCACAATACCTCCCCGATAATTAATGCGGTTCCTTACATGCTTCCTGCAGTTTTCCCGCTGCACAAAGTGGACGGAAACACGCCGAAATGAATATGGATCGTCTTTAGGTAGTTTTAATGCAGAGTGACTCCGCGACGGCGCGCTCGCACAAACGCATTCGACAGCACAAACTGCACCCGAACAAAACACATGAAAATTCATGATCCTCTTTTTTGCTGTTTTGACAATGCTGGGGACTCAAAGGGGACAAGCACAAAAACAGTTTCTCCTTGAGAGACGCGCCCGAGCAAACCACAGCCACTACATCTGACACCCCAACTTCTTCCTCTGCTTCTTCTTGTCACACCAACTCATCCCACTTCTTCTTTGTGCTCAATGAAACTTGCATTAATTGTAAAAAAAAAAAAAAAAAAAGGCCCCGGGAGGCTCGTGTCATTCGCATAGCAGTCATTAGCCGCATCCTACACTTTACAGCCAGCGAGTGCAAAACAGCAAACGATGGAAAGAAATTTATGTTCCCGGCAACAAAAGCTTCCTGTTTGTGCGACGGCCCGCACCGCCTCGAGAAGGGACCGGGAGCTCCCAAACAGCATAATGAACCTTGGAAGATGCTCTTCGCTCACAATCAATAGTGACGAGCTCCTTTAAAACTCTCAACTTTGAGCCTTTGATGCTTGAGAATACATTACTGCTGTTAACGAGGGGCCCGCGTCCAGGCGATAAGCATGCAGCTCACTCCGCGGGCTCCATTTGCCCCCATCACGGCGCAGACGTGCACTACAGCTATTACAATTACACTGTACATGGCGACAGCGCCGGTAGTCCGCAGCTTGCTTTATTTATCGCCCTGATCACTCAGGAAATTTATCAAGTGTTACAGTTTTATTAAGGGTCATCGATAAATCCGTGGACGGGGCGTGACAGTGGCGATGAAGCACAAAGCTTTATGCATTCCAGGCACTCCATCTCTTCGCAGCTCCACCCACCTTGTAACCTCTCCGTGCTGCACCACGTGACGCGCTGTGTTCATAAAGCCTTCTCTGAAGCTATTTTTCACAGCTTTACAGTGAACGCGGTGGTAATCGCGCCGGGAGAAAAATACAGTTTGAGGGCTCGTGTTTTCACTCCGCATCCATATGAGCATCTGCGTGTTTGCCGGAATATAGAAACAGGAAGGAATTACGTGCCGCTGAATGGTTCTGGCCCTGTGAACTCCACAAAGAGCATCAAAGCGAGCTGGAATTAAAACACAGGCTGCACTCACAATGTAGTCACACTTCACTTCCGTCGGCTGTCAAGTGCAGATGAATTTAACATTTGCGTCTAAGTATTTGTCCACGTGTGTGCGTGTGTGTGTACGCGTCGGCTCTCCTTCAGCACACCACCCATCACTGTCACGCGCTGAGGCCTCATCATAAACGCAGTGGGCTTGTTAAGTACTTTCTCCCCACTTTCTTCGCGACTCCGGCGCGAACGTAAGGAATTAAATTTAAAGCAAAGAGGTCGGATTCTCGCCTTGCTGCCCCGCCATTAGCTAATTGGCAGCATTGTGCACGCGGCAGAGACCAGCAGGAAGAAGAAAAACAGTCAACCTCCGAGCGTGAGAGTGAACCAAACTCTGGCGGAGAAGACAAGCCGACACTGAGGAGACAATTCCCGCGCGTCTGGCTGTAACTTATTGATGCGTGGATTTAAATGGCGTGCTGAATTCTTTCTTTTCTATCACAAAGACGCAGTAATTTTAGCAACAAAATGACGTCGACGGCCGAGACTGGCGTATGAATATTTGAAATAGTTCACTAAACCGCAGTGGGAGCGTGTTTTTTTTTGTTTAGCGCGCATAAATTACTCACAGCATTACTGGGTTAAGCATCTGTGTCTGTGCATCCGTGCACCCCGGCCACGTGCAGCATCGGTATAGGTTCGCCGGCTTTTTATGTGTTTGAGAGGCTGCATGCAGCTCGCGGCCTGTTGATTGCCTAAAGGGACGCCCGTCCCCAGCAGTGATATGTGTGAGATTACGTCTGTGCTGCAGAGCCCTTAAGTGTAAGAGTATTATGCGTGTTGGATCTCATGTGGGAGGACACAGGGCCTGAAAGCTATTTATACAGATTATGGCTGTGAATAAGGTGTGGAAAGGGATATACTGTAAGGGAGATTGTGTGATGCACCGAGTCGGGAAAGGAAGAAAAAATAAAAGAAGCTAAATCAAAGCACAATTCAGGTCACTGTTCACATTAAAAAACTACAGATACGTTCATGGATCTAATTGAAAGGGTGAATATTTTAGGTTTCTTTGAGGTTCGCTCTGTGATGCATCATGAATCTGTCCATAGTGCTCCTTGTCTGCAGGGAGTAATTCTGTCCTCATCTCACACCTGCATTGTCTCATTGGAAAAGGAGCATTTTGTGCTCCTTCTGCGACTCGCTTGGTAATTTGCTTAAGAAAAGTGCTGGTTACCGGAATCATTACGAGTGATAAACCTCAGCTGCGGCAGCATCAAACTGAATATCCTCCGGAGTTGCATCCTCAACCTTGCCTTAACAGTCTCTGCTACTGCTGCTTTATGGGGGGGGGGGCGTGTGCTACGACTGCCACGCGCTCCGACTGGAACCACATGTTGACTGCTGACAACATGTTGGAGTCAAACCCGCGTTGTGTCAGGAAAACGATGCCTGTCAGGCGTCACCTTGTGAGCTACATTCTGTGCATGTTGTTTTCTTGTGCAGATTCTGACCTGCGCCGCGGCACGTTACCCACCTGCTGGTCAGGAACGTATGAAGGAGTGGGGAGGAGGAGCGGGGCCTGAACTCGCATGTCTGTGCTTCTCATTCTGACATAAATGAGCTTCACTCACTTCTGCACAAGTTTAACAAGAACACCTCTAGGTGAAAGTCTGCATGGAAATGCCTTCTGAATAATCCTTCCAATATTACCAACAATTGCACCATTTTTGCGAAAACATTTTCATATAAATTAAGTATCGTTTACTTGAACTTGACAAAATCAGCAGACACCGACTCACTCGCACCTGTAACACTATTTTGAATACTTTTTTGGGAGACGTTTTCAGTGGGAAGCAGCCTGACGAGTGAACAAAATCGACCAAAACACACGACGATCCCCGAGTCCTCCCGTCACGTCTGCCGAGGCCCGGTCCCCGTGTCAGTGCTGGTTACACCCATACCTGTCACTTTGCTCATAAGCAGCGACGCCGTGAAACGGCAATTACAAAATGTCACTAATCAGAGAGGAAATTATGTTTGTCACAAGCTATCAAAATACAGACGCTCGTACGGAAAACCTGCAGCTTCTTGATGACGTCAATGCTGGCCTTTAAAACAGGGTTTCTTTTTCTCTCCCTGGTCAGAGCTGAGACAGTGCATTATTCACAGCCGTTTTCCTTCAGGCACCAGGTGGACCAATCAACAACTCTCAGCACATGTAGTTACTTTGTGAATTTGCATAGAGAAGCAGTCCTGAAGTTCCCCTCTCCATATTATCCAGACGTAGTCTTTTGGAGGGAACAGAAAGTGAACAAACTCACAAATCACAATCCTTTCTACGCGCTGCTTCTTGCACAGACATGCGTGAGGTACAGAGCTCACCTCACACTTGGCCAGACAACGAATAAAATCTTTTTTTTTTCTCGTATTGATATTTCTTTAAGACGCAGCTTTATCTCCAGACTCAACTTTAAGCCCTTGATGACTCTTGTGTTAACACTCCAGCCACCCTGGAACACACCGTTCTCTCTCTCTCTCTCTCTCTCTCTCGCTCTCTCTCTCTCTCTCTCTCTCTCTCTCTCTCTCCCCCCCCCCCCCCTCCACAACGTGGGAAGAGCATGTTCTCCACCCTGAAAAGGGTATTAAGTTCGGTTACGTTTCGGTTTGTCGGAGGGCACCCGCCGCAGGGGAAGAAATGTAAAGCATTACACATAGTCTGCTCGGGGTCATTTTCCTAGAACACTCTGACACCTATTGTTTCTTGAATGTGGAGAAAAGAGAGGACACTTAGTG
>JAUESF010000057.1:4670828-4688710 GCA_032274765.1 Malacoctenus tetranemus
CTGCTCGGGGTCATTTTCCTAGAACACTCTGACACCTATTGTTTCTTGAATGTGGAGAAAAGAGAGGACACTTAGTGTATCATATTGTTGCTCAAAATCCTCCACGCAGTTAGAAAACACAGGAATTGCCCTCCTGTAAAGCTTCCAAAACAAGAGAAACGTCTGGAAGTCATCTATAGGGTGTGATTGGTGGAGAAAGTCATGCTGATTGAGAGGTTAAAAGGTGACATATTGCAGAAAATAAGTCTGAATATACAGCAGCGGCAAAAAGTATTGATAAACTATGCAAATATCGACATGAAAACTATTCTTTCTTTCTGCGAGTACTTTTTATTAAAACTTGTTGAAGACGATTTCCTCTTGCTGTAGAAAATCAATAAAACAAAGTTAAAAAAATACAACTTTCCTGCTCTCCAACCTGTCTTATTACAAGATAAAATAGGTTTTATCTATCCAGTGAGGCGAGATGTGATGAGCAGTAATGATTTTTCTCCCATTTCACATGCTGAACCACCTCTGCCTAACAACACCTGGAGAAGGGAAGCATTCCTTGACCATGCACACACATAGGCACGCACACGCACACGCACACACACACACACACACACACACGCTCACACTTGACTGCAAAAAATAAAACCCTCAGCAGCAGCACAATCAGCAAAGCCATTTTTAATGAGCCTCTTCCCTTCTCCATCTATCAGGAAAGAATTAGGACAGCACTCAGCGACTGAGGGGAGGGATGCTGGGAGAATGGGGGCACACGGCAGAGGGAAAGTCTTCATTAAGGGCAGTGTGGTGAAGGTAGGAGGAGAAAGTGAGAGGGAGGAAAAAAAAAAGAAAAGAGGACGGGAGACTTAAGTGATCCAGAAATGTATCAAGCCCTCCTCCCTCTCTCTCTCTCTCCCCCTCTCTCTCTCTCTCTCTCTCTCTGCCACCTAATCAGGCAGCGACAAAGTTAGGCCGGCCGGAGCGTTTGTTATTCCTGCTAATCCCTCATCACGGTATTTCATCAGGTTTGGCATTTGGCTATCTGCATTAATTAGACGTCGGAATGGACGCCGCGTTAATAACAGACACGCGGCCGATAATGAGAAGCCGTCTGTGCAGCTGTATCCACCTCAGCGGCGCCCACAGCCCCCCCCACCCACCCACCCACCCACCCCCTGCCTTTGCTGTCCCCGGCACCAGTGGGCTTGAAACACTGCTCGGTGTTTACCTGCACCCGGATTGCATTTATTGATGATTCAGGCTGTTTTTAGTGCCAGTGGCGATAATGTACTGTCTGCACTTTGGGAGATAAGTGTGCTCGGACTTGTTCGCGACGTCTCTCCTCTTCTATTTTTTATCTGTGTTCTGTTTTCACCCCCCCCCCAAAATGTTTCTTCCGCTCTATACTTTCCTTTCATCCAGCGTCTCCTCCCTCCTCCCCTCGCCATTCTCTCCCATTCGTTCTATCTCACCTGTCTTTCTCCATTTTTTTTCCCCGAGCCTCCCAGAGGAGGCTAAGAGCCCCCTATCTCTCTCCTGCACACTCTCCTCTCGTTTCGACGGGCTCCTCCCTCCTCCCTCCTCCCCATCCCTCCTTCCTTCATCCATATCACCAGCAGGTGAATAGCCTCCTCTCCCTAATATTCATTCACACTGTTTCACCTTCTCTCCGGCTGTGTTTCCGTCTCGCTGTACCACTCTCAGGTTACACCCCCTCTGCTTTAATATTCCGTCATCCACCCTCATGCCGCTTCCCGACGCTTTGTCTCTCCCTCGCGTTGGCACCCTGTCAGTCACAGACGAGTTTATAGTGATGCGCCTCCGTCACACCGTCTCACCTCGTGAAAGGCGCCCTGTCCTTGACCCCGCCGTCTTTCCTGGACGCTCCCTCAGACACAAACGATGTCATTGTGAGGGTTCGCTTTCTTCTTTCCCTTGGTCCTGTTCTCTTCGCCGCCTCTCTCTCTCACTCCAGCTTGCTCTCTTTAAAGCCCAATCCTATATCAGACTAGACATGTTGACTAAGAACACATTCTTATTTACAGGAACAGCCTCAGGGAGTCACAGTGAGAGAGAGAGAGAGGGAGAGAGAAAGCGAGCGAGGGTCAGTCTCATTCGCGCCTTCACACCTTGGAGCCGCCTGGTGCTCTGATGTTTGCTACAGAGCGCCTCCTTTTGAAAAAGCTGGAGTGCCTTGCTAAAAAGCACTTGAAAGAATCCGAGTTGTGCAGCGGCTCCATTGTTTCCCCGTCGTTTCCATCAATACCTTCATCCTCGTCTCCGTCCCCCCCCCCCCTCTCTCCTCTTCTGTTCCTCCCTGTCTGTCCCTGGGTGACACACATCAAGAGAGTGGCAGCCGGGATTCAGGAGATGTCAACGCGCCGTCTGGTCACTCGGGGCTCTTTATATTTAACCCCCCCTTCATGTGTGCATGTGTCCCGCTCTGCCTGCTTCCCTTCCCTTCCCCTCTCCCGGCCTATTGTAAACAAGTGATTACGCCTTTGAGTTATTCCATCTTGTTTTTCTTCTTTCCCCCCCGCCAGCCTAATAATTCTTGTCATGGCACGCAGCTGAAAAAAATGGAGGCGCTCACACATCTCCCGTGTAACGGGCGCCTTTATCTTTCAACTTTCAAATCCCTGAAGCTCCTTAAGTCCTCTCTTTGGAGAGTCAGCACCAAAAGCCAAATCTCTCAGTCAATTTACCAGCCGGCCGAGTCGTCATTATTTCGCGCGTACTGTCATGATCTTAGTCTCATTAAAATTCATCCCTTACATAACCATCAAGGACACCGCACCTCTCGCTGAGGAAGAGACGACACCGCGTGTGCATACACAGACGCGCACGCACGCACACTCACTCTCTCCATCGTCTTTATTTTGCTGTTTTTTCTGATACGTATTTACTTTCCCCTGCATTTCGATAGAGGCGATGATTCAAAAGGAGCGGATGCTCAATAAGCGCAAGCCGTGTGTGAAATATTCAAATGGTGCCCTATTTACAAAGGCTGGAGAGTTTCTCTCCCACTGCCATCACATGTTTGTTATGTGATATAAAGAGAGAGGCAGTGGCAACTCCTGAGACCTCATCCACAGATATTACGCGCCAGGAGGAATCTTTTTATAGCGAGTGTAAACACGTTAGTTTTACTGCAATAAAATCCACTCCAGATCTTGGCAGTTGTCACAGTCCGGACAAAGGAGCTGCCGTGTCTCGCGGTACAAAAAAAGGTGAAGGGCGCTTGTGTGTGCGTCTGCTTTGGGGGTGGGATGTTCAAGGCGCTCGGCAGAGGAGGGTCCTCTTTGTGTGCGCTAAGGTGGAAATCCGGCGTGCTTGCACACCTGCGTGCGCGGCAGCACGTCTGGGTTGTGCGTGCGTGCTGCCAGACGGCCGCTATCTCCTCCAGTCAGACGGGCAGGGAGGGCTGGCGAGGAGCGTCGATCGTTTGAAGTGCTATTCTCCGCCCGGAAGTTCGACCCGCCCGGGGAAATTTGTCATGTCGTTCCACCTTTCGGATTCCCATATGATGGTGGAGGGGGGGGGGGGTGTTGAAGGGAAGGGCGTTTGTTCATATTTGCGGCCGACGTCTCAATACACACGCGGGCCGGTACGTGGAACTCGGGGAAGAAAAAAAAAATTGCGCCGGCCCCTGCAGCGAGTTACCTTTTCTTCTCCTCCGCGCGTCTTTTCTCAAAATCAATATCTGCCATTCACTCCCTGCCGCTTTGATCCGTTCCTCACAAGATCTCTATCCGCTTCCTTCTCTCTTTCTCCCGACCATCTCCCCCTGATGGTAATCTCCCTGCTCCATCAAACAATATCTACTGAAGGCTCACGGTGTATCTTGCTGGAATCTCCTGTCACTCCATCCGCGCCGAATACCTTCTCCTGGACTGGTTAATTAAAGTCTCAATCTCGCCTCTCTCCCTCATTATTAACATGACTCCTCGGAGATCCATCAAGTCCCCTGGCCACTGAGTGAAAATGAGGACGAAAGGGGGGAGCGCACGGTGCCAATAGAGGGGACTGAGGAAGGAGCGAGAGAGCGAGCATATTGTGTGGAGACAGAGAACCTCAAGAGTGATTCAGCCATTGTTACTCATCCCCTCCTTTTTTGCAAGAGGGCTCATGTCATGAGTATTTTAAGTGCTCTCTATTTCATTGTTCTCCTTTAATCCTGTTAGATAACTCTCTTCCTCCCTCCTCCTTCCGAGTCTTTTCTCTCTATTTCTTCTCTCTCCTCCTCCGCTCCCTGCTGCCCACTCAGCAAACGGCGAGTCTTCTGCTCTCTGCCACGGAAAAAAAGGCTGCGGTGCGCTTAAACAAGGTAGAGGAAGGGAAAACGGGAGAGGAAGTGAAGGCAGGAGAAAAAAAAGGAGGGGTGGGGAAAAATAGGAAGCATGTGGAAGAGAGAGTGGGGGGAAGATGACAAAGATGTGGCAGTGCTGGTAGGTGTTGGATGAATCTGCTGGCCGGCGCGGGCTCATTTGTTATGAGGAGGGATGAGTGTGGATGCGAGCCAAGACAGTGGCGAGTGAGTTGTGAAGTGGAGCCCGCTCACAGCTTTTAGTTAAGATGCACACGACAACAAAAAAGCAGGAGCGGGAAGGAGTGGAGTCGGTGCTGATGGGAATCGACACATACAGCGTTGCAAATTTCAAATCTAAATATCAGAAAAGACAGTCAGACAAGCAGAATGTGCTGATGGTTTCCTATTTTTTTGTCGAATGTTTTTTTTTCCTCAGTAAGAAGAACGAGCGTTTCGTCACGGAAGGGCGTTCTGTAACCTCAAAACGCAGCTGCCTGTTTCCATTTCCTGCTTTCTACATCGTCTCATGCTAAGAGCCTGAATCGCACCGGATTCGCACTCGAATCCAAACAATGCGTGATGCAACGTTTCAAACCTGCCTTGTAACACGATGCAAAACCCGTGACACTCCATCAACCGCACTCAAGCCAATTGCACTTCATAAGCAATACATTTCCCACAAGCTCCCTTTCACGCCCCCCACCCCCCGCCCCCCCCCAAAAAGCCCCCCGTTCCCAGCCCATCATTTACACGAGGACAATTACAAATGAGAGCGTTGCCGAGCGCTGGCTGCTTGAGCTCCTCAGCCAAGATGAGGTAGGCACTTAGCACAGGTGAGGTGGAGCAGCCACATTCCTGCAGCTCCTTCCATGGGCACAAAAAAAAATAGGTCACGAGAGCAGAAGGAGGATTTGCTAGACCGATAGCACAGACTAGTGGTGAAGGCCAGGAACAGCCCTGGAAGCGGTTCAGGTGTGTTCCGAGCGGCCGTCGGAGGAACCTGCAGTCAGATGCCACAGCGCCCATCTCCCCACCATCATCCCGACTGATGCGCGGTCATTCAACTCAGGCAGAGCCATCATTAACATTCACTCACAAGCACAACCTTCCCCTCCGCGCGGCTGCCGCCGCCGCCGCCTCGTTTACTTGGGGATTCCACTCTTCCCCTCACTGCCAAAGGAATTAATTCAACACAAAGAAGAGTAAGGAGGGGTGAGGCACTTGTGCAGGCAAGAATTTGCATGACCCAAAAATGCCCTGCCTCTTCTCTGACTCCATAAATCAAAGGGATAGAAAGAATCCCCCCGACGCCTCCGTTCTTTGTCCTCAAAGGTGATAAATTGATCCCTGGTCGGCTAATAAGCAGAGGCACAGGGCGGCCCAAACTTCCCCAAGATTTATGCGGCGACAAGTGGATTTATAGTGGAGGAAGTGCGCGCGATCCGGAGAGCAAAATCTATTTATTTTATTCTTTCTCTGTGTGCTCATGAGATTTGAGATGGGAACTCCTTAGGGAGACCCAGGAGTGCCGGCATCAAAGGAGTAATGCATCAGGACAATGGAGATAGAATATCTGTCATGGAAGCAATGAATGTGATGGAATTACCTGCTCGTGAGTGATGAACATGTGTTTCCAATTACAAAGCTTCTCAATCCACGTGAATATGCCGGCTGCCCTTGGACGGGGGCTCGATTCGATACGCGACCATCTCCCTGACTTTGCCCCCCCCCCTTTCATTAAATCCGATCCAAAAACAGAAGCGGGTGCCGGGGAATCGATATGACGGACACTTCTTAGGATCGTCAGCAGTATCGCCAAATGAAGGGAGGGGAGAAGGCAATCTCGCAGCTCGCAGCCTTTGCCAGACATAAGAGAAGCCTTTTAAAGCAACTCAACCAGTCATCCTAATGACGCGAGGTGATACGGTGACAGGAAAAGCGCTCTTTTAAGGAAGATGATCAATGCTATCATCTTCGCCGAAGCTGACTGGAAAACGGGACTGGATATGGTGGCGTCGAGTTTCCTCGGCGCGCCAAAGGCAGATGGAGCTCCCCCTCTGTCCCTTTTCTTCTCCTCTCCTCTCCTTTATCTAATTCTCCCACTTTAACCTTAATGTTTTCTTCCCTCCTCCTCGCCTGCCTCTTTGCCTCCACCTGTTTCAAACTGAGATTTATCATCTTGTCTGATCTCAGACCCTTTAACGCTCTCTCTCCGTTTCTTCGCCCTTCATCACGTCTCTCCCTTCACCCCCCCCCCCCCTTGTCACACCTCCCCGCACACGCGGCCTCACTCACTCCCCCTCTTTACACTGACAGCATGCTTATCCTGTTGTGTTGATGAGATATTTCAGCGATTAACATTACGCATGCTGAGCAGATTATGATAGCCTTTAGGGAGGAGCGGATTCGGCGTGATGGAAAGTTTTTCAGCGCGATAGGAAACTCGGGCGATAACGGGCCGTTTGACTGCAGACGAGGGAGCGTACAAAGAGATCGTCTGTACTCACCGTTTCTTCGCCGCCGCAGCAGAACGGCCCTCCACACTCTCCAATCTGAAAGAAAGAAAAAAAAAACAAAAACATCAAAATGGTTCCACAGAGAGGAGAGCATAAACATTTAGCTGTTTATTAAAGGATTAGCGGTTGCACTAATGAGGAGAACGGACGCCAATAGCCCGTTTTAGCAATAAGGCACCAGCACATGTTGATTATTTTTCGAGGCCAAATATGCACACAACTCATCAGGAAAAAGTTCCTCGCTTCATGAGTGAGTTCGTCTGTACTTTTGAGTTTGGCTGTGCACATTTCTCACTGAGACAGCTCGCCGAGCAAAAAGTGATCGCCCGTCAACATCCGCCTGACTTGTGCAAACCTATGCAAATGTGTCTAAAATATCAAAAGTCCTCCACACGCAAAGCAAACCCTTTTTTCTCGGGGTTGCATGACATCAATTCCGGGTGACATGCGATGCAGTATATAACTAATTCTCGGAGTGACAGTGATGCTACCCGGTGCCACAGAGGCAAACTGTGGGTACAGAGAGAGAGAGAGAGAGAGAGAGGGAGAGAGGTGGAAGCATGAGGCAGATCACTTCCCAAATGCTCATTTTTAGCTGGCTTGTTTAGGCACAGCGCACCAGAGCTGACGAGCTGAGCACAGAGTTTTTGACACAATGGTGTCAAACCCGGGACTGTGATGTTCGGCGCGCGCAAGTGCGCAGCATCGCACCTGCTGGCAACGCGCAAACACAGACACAACCAGACTGTTATCAAGTCTGCGTGGCAATTAGTGTGTTTGGGAGCGCTGCGAATCCTAATGACTCATTTGCCGAACATTGTTCCATTAAGGGGGGTGGGGGGCTTTCAGGGACGTGGCATATGGAATCCAGTGGAAATGCTCGCACAGTTTGGAGATGACAGTGCGGTTAAGGTATCAGCTTTTGAATGCTAACAATATAATATAAGAGTGTCTGTCTCTGTCAGGAGTTTCAGTTCTTCACTGCTGTTCAGAATGAATTTTTTAGCAGATAGGAGGCTCACAGTTTGCTATCTCGGTCTGGGTCAGGGCTGTGTCAGGCCTCTCCTCTTTAATCTTTCACTGGTTTACCACCAACTGTCATGAAGCTAAAGCTTTTCAGTCACTTGTATTTTGATACAGCTGAAGTTAACCTCGACGCGCCCGCGGTCCTGCGAGCAGCTCGTGATGCAGATCACAGACAGAAAAGAAATAAAGAGAGAAATGATCACAGATTCTGATTCAGAGATATTTGTCATTGAATAACTGGATCAAAAAAGAAGCAACTTGTTTTTTTAAGTCCTGCAGAGGCTTAAATATGCATTCAACCCTCCGTTCTCACACCAGTCTCGGTCCTGTGGTGTTCGTAAAGGCGAGACGGCGCCATAACTCCTAGATTGTGTCAGCAGCAAAGTGTATTGTGAATCACTTGTCATTTATAGCAGCGGCTCTTTGCGGCATTCAATCATACCAATAAAAACCAACAAATAAGGTTTGGATTTTCTTTCCCAACTGCTCCCACTTGACTGGCATTTTTTTTAAGCAGCGTATGGATAAGTAATATCTTTACCTTCATCTCACCATTCTGCTGCTTTTTACGAGAGGAGCCGGTGTCTCTGTTGGTTACCGTTCAGGGGGAGGTCATAAATAGGCGATTTATGGCCGAAGTGCAGTCGGGAATGCTGATGCTTTTGCCCGATAGCTGAGATACAGCCTGCTCCGGCTCCTATTTAATATAAACTGCGTGCTCTACAACAGACCTTCCTGATTCCTGAGCGAAGCTGCGTGCGCTCCAACATAAGGAGTTTTACAGGGTGGCAAAGTGAGCAACACGGAAGACACATTTGCGGCTTGTAACTGTAAACTCGGATTACACACTTTCAGCATCTTGCATCACTCTTCAAGTCTAATTTGAGGTCTTGGTGCGCGGAGCCTGCTGCCGGTGCTTAAATTAATCGCCATAGTAAGAAATAAGAACACTTCATTAGCTCTTGGTGGCGGCGTCTGCACTTCTGGAAAACATCACTCACTGTGTACACATGACACAACATCACACGATGTGGCACGTTTCAGAAGGTTCATTAACACAACACCAGTTTATGTGACGCTACATCGATTACCACACCACCTACTTTTTTTTCCCCCCACATCTGTTATCTGGACTTCTAAACCACCATTGTTAAGTTATGGGCATTTTAATTGCTGCAGACAGGGGTCCATTAGCATAGCTTCTTGGGTGGCCATGGCCATGTTTCTCTAAATCATTAAGCTAATTATACAAGCTAATTAATCAGTATGCTCGGAATGGGCTGCATGAGCAGACGCTGCTCTTTGTTGGCTTGCATAATGAAAGGAGTCCATTTTTAGATGAGAAAAAAATGAAGAAGGGGAGGGAGGAAGAAACTTTGATCTCCAAAGTAAATATATGATTTTTGCATATCAAGTGCTTCAGCAAAGTATGGAGGAGGAGGCTGGATTGCAGCTGCAAAAAACAGTCAGGCTTGATTCACATTTGGAGAGCTTTGAAGATGCACTGTCGTGTGGGGGGGGGGCCAGCAGATAGGGGCCCTCGTGTTGTGCCGCGGTGTCCAACTTCCAATTATCCGTGTCATTTACATGGGAGACAAACACGAGAAGGAGGAGGAGGAGGGGTCTGTCAATCACTGGGACCACTGAAACAGGGATGGTGTGCATGCGCTGCCTCACTCAGGGAGCCGAGGAGAGCTGTTGAAATATATGTGTCACAACCTCCTTGGTGGAAACGAGGAGGCCCCCGTTGGAGATTATTGAGGGACCCCGGTGCTTCCCGGTTGTCAATCCAAACCTGAATTCGCAACAGGATTCACGCTGAATTCCATCTCCTGTGTGTGAGTGTGTGTAAGCCGCGTGTGCATATTCATGCCTTCCTCCGCACAACAAGGGGTGAATGAGAAAGAGTCCCTGTCAGAAATTATTACCTCCACGCAGACGTCTCCAAACATCCTGCCATCCAGTCCTCAGTATAAAGTGGAGACAATGTCAGCACTCACGCGGGAGGCTATTTATAGCAGCTCTCATTATGCACGATGGAGATTCGCTTCCTGAAATGAAGCCGGCTTCCAGAGCTAATAGGACCACGCTGATAACGGAGGCAATGCAAAGAGGCTCCAGTTGTTTGTTGGTTCACGCTCATTCATCTCAGCGTGGGACCGCGAGCGCGGGGCCCGGCCGCTGTGATCTGTTTGCTGGTGAATGGAACAATGCCGTGACATGCTCAGTCCTGCCACGCCCTGACCTCTTTATCTCTCTCTTCACCTACAGGGTAATTCAGAGGAGTTCTTCTATTTCGTCACTCTGGTCCGAGGCAGCAATCGCCAGTGATTATTCCAAACGGGTAAGATGCACATTTGAGATACACACTGTGAAACACTCCTTCCTTTCATACTTTTATTATTTTAAATCCCACTGTTTAAAATTCATGCAACCAATAAAAATCTGCAGGATCATAATGTCAACCCATGGAAATCAAATCAAGGATCAAACAAGCAAATACTGTTTGTATGGATTCAGCGACCACAAGAAAACATATCCAGATATGATCTATGGCACAATCGCAGTAAATTGATTTCCTGACTGTCTGACCTTTATTATCAGATGTGAAACAATCTTTCTGTGAGACGAACAGGTTACGTTTGATTTCCTGTTAGAAATCAGGGATGAGTGATGCACGATAAATATGAGCTATTTTTTTACCTGATCTCAAGCTCAATCACTGACATTTGCAGACGACGCTGCGGTTTGCCCACTCTCACCCCACTGCTGCCTAATTGCTTGTGAGATCATGTTTTTTTGCTCTGTGGGGTATATCAACATACATAAAGCATGCTAATGGTGCCCTCTGGAGTACAGGAATCTCCACTGCGGCTGCTCTGCTGCTCAAGGAGCCTTGCCTGCTCTCACATTGGGATTGTGTGGAGATGATGCACACACACACACACACACACATACTCGGGCGACATTTGAAGGAGGGACTGACAGGTGCTTTTAGCACATTGTGCCACTATGGACATGATAAATACACGGGGACTGCAGTGTGAAGATTCCTGAGAAAAAAATCAGCAATAAGCTTGGAGGTGACTCAAATGTAAACATGCTGAATCTTTCAAGCCGCCCACTGTTATCAAAACACCACAGCCACAAAATAGCAGTCGGCTTCCCCCCCCCCCAACATCCTATCGTGCCCCCAAACCGGAGGTTCTGGAGCCCTTTGGTGGGGGCGCCAGACATCACAGAGAAGGAGCTGAGTTTCACCTAAAAAACTGCTGGTTGTGTCCAATAGAAGTGAAGGCTCCCTCTACCACCGTGGTGTTTTTAGATCAATAAGCAGGCCTGTGGGTTCCCCCTCAGGACTTGAGGGTGCAGCTGTAATTGGAGTGTTTGTGTTGAGTTGAGTTCCCCCTTCCCGGGGCAAAGGCCAGCACACACCATAACACACTCCGACATGTCCGTAGGATTTCCAATGAACCTCTCAAATACACTTGCGGGAAGAAACGCGCGTGTGTGTGTGGAGATGAAATTATGGCAGAGCTGTTCTGACAACACCCCCCCCTCCTCCTCCCTCTCCCCCCTCATAGATACGTGGCCCTCACTTTTATACCTCGTTCTCACTGGCAGCCTGCAATATTCTCCTAAGTGCGTTAAATAATAAGTGCAGACGCCAGGAGGAGACGGCGCCTTTCACTCAGAGCTTTTCACACATGCCATATGATGCCTCGTGGCAATTACTGTTAACATTTGCGGGAAATTTGTTGAAGGCACAGGTGGCAAAGTGACTCAGATTGAAGATGACAGCGACAAATGTAGCCTGGGTGGAACGGCGAGACAAAAGCAGTTAAGCACAGATAAGTGAGTTAGACTAACTTTGCGCCTGAAGTATCGTCGGCGACGGCGGCGGGGTTGTCACGACGGCGGCGTCTGCTGGCCGTTTGCATGTCCTGCTCAGGAACCATTAAGGCATTAAATTTAAATGCAACTCGCCCGTTCCTCTCGGCGAGGAAGCCTTAAAGACGCCCGTTAAATGATGTAATGCCTTTTACCCGGGAACGGTGGAGCGCGGAGGTGCCCCGCACCTGTCAGGCGGAGTTGTGTTGATACAAAACTCACAAGCAGTCGCAGGTGACCTGGCTGAGAATAGCAATGAGTCCGAGGAGCCACAAACTTCCCAAAGTCTGCTAAACGAAAACTCATTAGAGGAAATTTGAAGTGACCTGTTCACGCTGAAGAATTAGAGGAAGAAAACTGTTTTATCAGGTAATAAGATAAACTGCCACGATGCATTACTGCCCTGTTAAAAAAGCAACTCTAATGTGAAACAAAGTGACATCAGATAAGGAACAAAATACTGCACTGATGCTCTCCTCTGTCAGGTTTTAGCTCCTTTCTGAGCAGGTTACAGGTTAAGTGACGTGTGCAAGGGTACTTTCAATAGTGAGGGCCAGCTGCCGCCTTTAAAAAGAGGCCTTCAATGGTAATACATGGTGTGACACAGCTGACTACTGGTCCATCCCGTTACCTCCAAAGGTCACGGTACCTCATATAATTGTGGGCCTGTTCTTTTCTCAACGTGATTTATTCCTTCGTGACCAACAACGCGTGCGTAGCCGAGCATGTGTTGCGGGCCAGCCGCGGCCGCGATGATTTATGATACCGCTCGGAGGGATTTGTGCTTCTCATGAGGTCACATGAGCAACATGTCAGCCTGGCGGAGCGCGCCGCTCTGGCCCGGCGCCGCCAGTGATCGGGAGGCCCGCCAGAACAACCGCGGCCACACGCTCCAGCCTCGAACATGCATCGAGGTGCACGGCGAGGCGTGCGCGCATTGTGCTTGTACATAAACGCGCACAAAAAACACAGAGAAAAGTCAAATGCAGTAATCCAGCTTAACGCTGCTTTATCGCTTGCACAGGAGGCACTCACTATGCAAATGCACATTTAGTTATTCCACGGGCACGTCAGACTTAGGTGTGTCTTTAAAATGTCTTTGGAGGGGTTGACTGAACTTAAGGGGGGGATGGCACCAACATGCACACAGAAGTACACACTTTTTATTACCTTTTCATGTCAGAATTTGATGGATCTTTGATCACTGAACGTCGCTTCTTCAGATCATGTTGCATAAAACAAAGAAAACATTGCATCAATGATTAAAAGAGAAAACGTGGGACGATAAAGAGAGAACAAAAAAGACCAATGGACATATTTGTTTCTGCTTTGTCCCATAAGGCCCCTTCAGCCTGCTGTCTGAAAGTAATGGACTGCACTGTTGAAAATAGCTGCTGCTAATATTAGAAATACATCCACTGATTTGTTTTTGCTTTCAAATAATAACTGTCAGCTGCGTATTGAGGCTCCTGGATTTCGATGCAGGTCTTGATGGAGCGGTAAACCCCCCACCCCCCACCCCCCCACCTCCCCCCGTGGCTGTGTTTTTCAGAGGTTCATTTTCAAACAGAAAATGTGTTTCCTGATCTTTGCCATCTTTGCTTCCGTCCCAGGTGGGGGCAAAAAAAGGGGGGGGGGCATTGGCTTCACTGGTGTGTCGGCGAGGTAAACGGCAGCATCGGGCAGCATGGTGGCACCTGCATGAACCCGGCGCTGGAGCCTCGATTCTGAGTGAGTTGGACCGACATCCTTCTTTCTGCTTTTCCCTTTGCTGAAGTTGATTTGTTTGTCTGTTTTATATAAGTCGTTCTCCAACAACAAAAGGCTTAATTGCTGAGTGACAGAGTTTTTTTCTTCTTCCTTTTCACAACACTTTAAAGCGTTTCATGTGAGCAAAGTCACTTTCAGAATAAACGGCAGAGAAATGGTGCAAGCGAGGGTTTTGTATAAACTGAAAGTCAGCTTTTAAATGGCATGAAAGGAACAGCATTTACAACCAAACTATTCGATCTGAATGAATGTTCACTGCTGCTCAAGACTTTGTGATCTACCTTCACCCTTCTCGGTTGTTATTGTCGCTGATAACAAAAACAAACACAAACTGTCAGTCTAGCTTGTGAAAGAGGTATAAACATTAAAAACTTGCATATATTCAGATAGTTAGGACAAGTGTGAAGGAGAAAGATCAGATAAATATCACGAGTAGTCCCAATATTGCCTGAAAAGAATCGATTTCACAGTGTTGTGGAGGGTTCAGCCAAGCCTGGGCGGCTTGTTTTCATCCTGACTGAGCCATTTCATTGGCAATTTAGCAACCCCCCCAGATTTCCATGTGCACACTTTATGCCTTTCTAATTGTGTCACTTTTGCTTTTTTTGTCCTAATTGTGACGGTCACCAGAGGGCCTGATCACAATCAATTACCGCGCACAAAAAAACAACTTTTGAGGTTGGTTTTTTATTGGCGAACAGTCTCATTATTTCCACTGTTACTGAAGGATCAGGGACAGATTTTAATTGGCCGACATTTACAGACAAAACATCTGATATTGATGTGCGGAACTTTATCACATTTTCCAACCACAGAATTGCCTTTTCAGTACCTTTAATTGCCCGAGTTAATTTGTTTGCGGCACCGAAGCAGTTCGCATTTGCACTTTTCATCTGTTTGAGGAAACGACCATTAAAAACAGTCTGTTTTGCCTCCTTGTGTTCATTAAGCCTCCTCCGCCTCAGCAAAGATTTTTCAAACCACAGTTTGAAGTATTTACATTTCATGTGAAGCCTCTCTGAGGGAAATAAATTAGTAATGGATTGACACAAACAAATGTGAAGGGAATAGAAGAGAATTGAGGAGAAAGACGGGGAAAAAAAAAAGACTCATTAGGAGGCAACAAAACATAAGCACAAAGTCCATAGAGAGTTCAGGCTGCTTGGATGGGGCATCGTCGATACAACAAGAAAGAATAGACACATTAATGGAGGAAAAAAGACAAGATCCAGAGCCGACACACTGGTTTAAAGGCCACTTAATGCAGGCTTATATAAAAGGAAATGAATAGATTTTGCGCTGCAAAAATCTACTTTAGAAATTGTCTGTAATTTAGTTTTATGGCCAGATTAATACTCCAGATAGTTGAAAAAGTAGCCAGGCTTTAAAGAGGCCAGCATTAAAACTTTACGAAGTATGTAAAAAAAAAAAAAAGTTCTGGACACAGCCACCCACGTCGGAGCCCCTTACATCAGTCTGAGCAGGCGAGAATGTGATCAGGAGCAAATTCGTGGCCTTATTTCCCAGATTTAGCGAAGCTCCGGAATACAAAAACCTGTTCTGAGAGGGGGGAGAATCCCTGGCCCCGGCCTGGGCGGCCATGTAGCGAAAGGAAATACATTCAGCGGGGTATAAATATTGCACGGCGAGTACATGGAGGGCTTTTTTGGCCGATGAATTATTGCAAAGTCCGGTGGCTTCGTGCCAGCCGGGGGAGCGGATCTCCGCTCAGCTTCGCCCGGCAATAAGCAGTGGCTGGGGAATCGCGGGTTGTGGGCACGCCACAAATAACTACCAGTGATACCGGGAATCCATCACACTCGGCGGGCATGTGGGGTGCTTCCACTCGAGCGGACTCAGCAGCAGACAGCGAGCTCAGGAAAGAGGAAGAGAGGAGATGGCTGCTCGAGGGGATAAAGTCCCTCTGAAACTCACATTGCAGGAGAGTTTTGGAAACTTGTGGTCATGGCCAAAGAGGGAAAAACGCTGTGTATTGATGGGACTTAATCACAACAAAAAAAACAACCATTTATCAAATAAATACCATTATTAACGTCGTATTTGACTAAAGCAACATTCATCAACTACAACAGGTTCTGGTCGAGGATTGATACCAGTTGATACAGCCATGACACAGAAACACCGCTTGCTTGTACTGGGACTAACCTCTTTGCCTCTGGTGCTCCTTCTCACAGCTACAATAATTAGTTTTTTGGAATTCGATAGACAACTGACACAAACCGAGCAGAATCAGAAATGAACAGAGAAATGCCATTTTGCTCCATATCAGGAAAGCGAGGTTGGGAAACTCGTCCAAAATCCTTAATTTTTTTCCTTCCCCCTCATTTCCCAAACGAAATCACTTTTCATTTACACAAGATAATCATGTAACTCAGCAGAGCATGAAGGTAAGAGTTAATACAGCCGATTGTGCTAATACAATGAGAAGAAGAGACGATCGGAATAAGCATCTAAATGAGAAAAAGGAGGCTTGCCCGGCGCGCTGCTTTGTCAAACCAAAGAAATGTCGGGGCAGGTTGGGTCTTTTGGTGATTAGCGGGGGGGAAAAAAACATAATCCCCAGACTGCTGACATATTTCTTTTGAAAAGTGGCTGTCTGAAAAAGGCAGATATGCAGTGGAAAATGGATCAAATCTGTTGCATGTCAGATAGCAGCGAGCAGTTTCCCAGGGTGAAGCTTTGCTAAGCCACAAACAGACAGGATTAGAGATTGAAGTACTGTCCGTAGTGGATCAGGAAATATGGAAAGAGAAGGGGGGGGGGAGACAATCAGAAATGATTAGTGACTTTGTATGATAACCTCTAAATTACTGACTCAAACACGGCACATTATCATAGTAGGTGTTCTGTGGATTTGAATTAGCAGGGCGAGTTCAGTCGTAAAGCCCTCCCTAATTTGCTGCAATAAAACAGCTAATTCTTTAACATTAGACCGCTGTTGTGCTTATGAAGAAACAAGCATAGAGAATTCATTTTATTTCCCGTGCAAAAGAGGAATAATTCTGAGGAAGAGCTGAGCCGCTCGGTGAGTGTGTGTGTTTAATGAAATGCGCAGGATTTGTCTCAAGGCGGTATGGATGAGGTGTTTAAGTCTGGTGCATATTTCATGACCGTTAACTGCACGCCGGCTGCTCATTAGTCCTCTGACAGGTAATGGTGCAGGGTGCTTCCTCAAGAGTATTGTGAGGTGTTCCTCTCAAGCCCACAAATAAGAGCACAATGCGTGTAAACAAACACAAACAAACACTGACTAATGGCAGAGGAACAGGAGAGCGTACTGTGTCACAAAGTGGACATTTCAATATTAGATTGGACTGGCTGTTCCCTCAACACAAATGGTGCTTGCAACGCAAACCTTCACCCAGCCTCTTTTAACCACAAGATGGTGCTGTGCATCACCGTTTGCCTCGATGACACGACTCGTAGACTCCACACAAGGCAGAGAGAGTCACCAGCAAACACCCTCTCACAGCTTGATCTGCTGTTGCAAACAAAAGTGGATAAATGTTAATGTTGATCATTGATTTAGGATTTTTTTATTGACCTATATTTTACATTTCAAGCCAACATAATTGCAAATCATGTTTGTTCCCAGTACATCGCAGGTATGTCCTATTTCCTACCTCGAGTTATGATTCCTAAAATAAATAACTTATTTGATTTGTTGATTCTAAAACACATGCAGGTTAAATTTCATCTTTAACCGGAAAGGTAATAAATCTAAATGTAAAAAAGGTTTTGATCAATCTAGCATTGCCTTTACATTTAACACTGGCATCACTGCAGGCAGTCGCACTGAAAAAATGCCCAACTGTAATATTGAAGTGATGCTAAATCAGTGCATATTGGAGTTGCGGTATAATCCAGTAGATGGCAGTCTGTCAATGCAGAATCTCTCCGCTGGCATCATCTCCACACCCACGACAAGGAGCAGGTGTGCCTCTCATCATAAGGAGAGGTCCCTCACTCGCAGCATCTTCTGTGCACAGCATGACGAGTGAACGCAAAGTGACAGCGCAAATGAACTTTCATTGGGGCTGTAATGAAGTACACAAGCTATCTGGATGTGGGGGGGGGGTGATATAAAGTAAAAAAAAACATAGATTAATGGCTGCTTGAGAAAGTCACCATTCTCTCTGTCTCTCTCTCTCTTTCTCTCTCTCTCACACACACACCTCTGCGGTGTTCCTCCCTCCTTCATTTTCTCCCCTTATATCTCTCACGCTCCATCTCTCACACTCGCACGGAGCCGAATGGCGTCACCACCCACCACTCTCACTGTTATGCGCGCACACACACACACACACACACACACACACACACACACACACACACACACACACACACACACACACACA
>JAUESF010000057.1:4699255-4716061 GCA_032274765.1 Malacoctenus tetranemus
AATGTTACAGATCAGACAAAAGAAATAAAAAATCTTCATTTTCACTGTGATGTTTTCCAAGACAACCAGATAGCTTGTTGGAACAGTGAGTGCGTGGGTTGCCATTGGCTGCCATGACGCTTGTCACCCGTTCAATCTTACTCAAACGTGGAGGAGATTTATTAAAAAGAGCGAGATAGGGCTGAGGAGAATATCTGGAGGGATTCGAGAGAGTCGAGGTGTGCAGACAAGCATGAGCGGCTTCGAAAAATTCCTTTGGGAAATGAGATTTGGGATACGACAGCGCTCCTAATATCCTTACATGTCGTTTCCCAGCATGTATGCAAATGTTCTGTCCGGGCCACAGCCACACAAAAGAAAAAGTGGGCTAAAGAAAACGGAGGAGGAAGCTGTGAAATATAATTCCGACTGCCTATAACGACTACAGTATCAGCCGTCTTGGATCTGTACTTCTTCATTCGGATGTTCTCATTTGTATCCACACCTGTGTCATTCACAGCCTTACGTCTTAACCTAATTTCATGGTCTGCAGGTTTGGATGGATGGCTCCGCCGCAACTTTTGCACTGGCGGAGAACGAGAGCGAGCGCGAGGGGGATGTGTATGTGTGTGTGCGCGTCTGAGCGAGTGTGCACTCACAGAGTAACACAATCGTGGAAGAGCGAGAGGGAGAGAGAGCGAGCGAGTGAGGGAGGAAGAGAGAGGATGCGTTGGTACAATAGCGCCGCGAATTGTAGTCACTCCCCGATATTAACCTCGTGACCTTGGACTTTTTTTGTTAGCAAAAATACATTAAGCCAGCTGATACCTGACAGTGAATTGGGGTTTTTACAGACTTTCACTGAGCATGATCAGAGGTGAACCCATTTCGTGGTAATGCACTTCAATTACAGTCGAGTCTGCCAGAAAGAAAATAACAAGACATATCCTGGACTCTGTTGAAACTGTGTTGCCACCATCTGAATGATGGCTGGAGAAAGAAGAGGAATAAATAGGATGTAAATTGAAGAATAACATGTTTGATGTTGAAAATCGGGTCCTACTAACCTCAAAAACTCAAACAAAAGACTGTGTTGATTAAAAGGCTGACATTTCTCCACTAAGTGTGAGTAATTCCTAATAACGCAACCGCAAATTGTTCTGAGAGCTTCGTACCTCCCAAAAAAAACAAACCTTGCGTCACTGTAATTGTTCTGTATATTCTTAAGCAAAATGTCACCAATGCCCTTTTAGTTTGCCCGAGTATCTCGTGGTGTGACGGCTTATTTAGCCAAACCAGGCATGACACCAATTACACTGGAGGGAAATCGATTCCTGCCAAGCCCTCTGCTGGGACAAACAATCAACGGATCAAAGTGACGGGACGACAGGCGGCAAAACCAGTTGGTGATTCAAATTTGGGTTTTTAACCCCGGTACAATCCAAGCTATTAGAATGGTAGAATGGTATAAACACACGAGTACAGAGATGCAGGGAACGAGCAACAAACAGCAAAACAAATGGGGGGTAAAAAAACAGCTGGTACAGTTGAGGAACAAAGGCCTCTCTCGTTGCTGGAACTGAGTGAGAGTCTCCATTCAAGTCAGCAGAGCTCGACCAGCAAAACTCAGAATAAAAGCAGATCCAGCCATTAATTGATAAAGCCGGTGACATTTTATTTAAAGGCATTACAGCTCGCAACGCAAACGCTTGGTCACAGCCGGTGGTATTTTCATCAAAGTGATTTTATTCCTCACGATTTTATTGCTCTCCCCCCCCAAAAAAAACAAAGCAACGTGGAAAAGGTTAAATCGAAACATCACATAATTAATAGCATTTGTTGTCTTATCTTGCTCAATAACTTTTAATTTCGACTTTGACACGTTTAGTTGAGGGCCTAAATGCATTCCTGTGAAGCAGAGCGTTTCAATACAATCCTTCACAGGCAGCAGCTGCGACGTTGCTCAACAGTAATTTTGCCCTTTTAAATTCACGCAAGAAAAAAAAACAAACAAAAAAACCCCAACAACACTTCACTATTAATTGAAAGGTTAGCTTTGTCTGGAGACCAGCATGGCTGTGGCTAATCATCCCTCACCTTGCTTTGGATGCTTTTGGGTTTTTCTGTGTCGTCACTCAGAAATGTGAATTTTGTGAGGTTCAAACAGAACAGAAGACGCGAGACACAGTTTGCCCTAAGCTCCTTTTAATTACTGTAGTATCTCACTCGCGCTGCACTGGTACTGTCCCCGCTGAAATGTACAGTACTGTGGAAGATATTAGAACCAAAATGAATATGCTAATTATTCTGTTTTACATTCAGAATCCCACAATGGTTCTCTATTCTAATGGCAATAGCACCATTTTATGGAAGCTATAATAAGTACATGTAATTACTGATATTATAATAATGTGTGTCTTTGTCATAATACAGTTGTCTTTTGTGTTGAACGAAGCTCCAGATTGAGAGTATCATTGCAATCAGTAAACCGTAACTTTAACTCAAACGACCACATGGGGTGTGGGGTGATTGTTCGGCCGCGGTTCACTTTCAGGCCGCCGCTCCCATTGTCAGTCTTCATTCTCCGAGCGCGGGCCCGTCCGAGATAGATCTCTCAAATGTCAGAACCGCACAGACCATTTCCTGGAGTCTGCCGTGACTGTCAAGCTCCGCGGACCGTGAAAGCCGCACACGCCGTGCCCGAAATTACCTCATCGCGCAATGCCACAGACGCCCCCACGTTAGCGCGGTCGCGAGCGTTCCTTCACGAGACGGTGCGAAAGGTCGCCTCCGCTTCTACACGAGACGTGCCAACGAACACAGCAGTAACTACTTCACCTTCGCATGCAGGAAAAAAAAAACACCGAGTACGTCCGTTTAGCAGGATGTGGTTTCGGGAATGCATTCGTCATGAAGCCAGACAGGACTTTCAGCAGTTCTAGCTGACATTCTGTGATGACAGCTCGCCCACTTTTTCAGCATTTTCATGGGACACAAAGGCACCAAAAACAACAGAATCCAAAAAATAACATGTGCAAATTTTGGAAACGTGGTCAATGGTGTCACTCTCTGGTGTTTTTCTTTCTTTTTTTTTTGTCTGAGATGAGAACGGGGAGAAATCGCAACTCTCTCTGGTACAATTACAGAAGTGCACTGCAGTCACTTAGCCTGCTAATACACGGTGTGATATTAATTACTGTTTGTAAACAATGCACTTTGCAGAGATTATTCCATGCACTCGGCGTCCTCCGTTTGTGTTTGGTAATTCTCACAAGTGATTAAGTGGTGCAGCTAGGACAGCTGTTCAAGATGAGTTCATTGGCATGTTTAATTAATTGCACTTGAGATAATTATTCAATCATTACTTTGATTAATTTTCGGCGTCCCAGATAATGCATCAAACGTCTGCTTGATGTCAATAGTTTTTAAAGCCTGAGTTGAACGAGGCTAACAGTCCTTTTTTTGTGTTGCGACGCTCGATTCACGGCTTTGTGGGGAAAATAATGCAGATGTCAGAGGGGCCGTTCGGGGAATTCATTATGCTGACTGCATGGCTGATTTGAACAATGCCGATGTTCGAACCACAAAGCGACGTCCTCGCACCAAACACCTGTCAACCCTGCAATTTTTTTTTTTTTTGGTCTTTGTGTTTCCCAACACATCGGCAACACCCCGCCGCTGCTCACTTTAACGTTTCGGAGCCCATCCACTCGGCATTGTGTTTGAAACATGCTTATTCCTCGCTCCCTCAGATATGTGGGGTAGTGGCAACATCCGACTGAAGGAAAGCCAGGCAAATCGTTTGTGAGAGATCTTGTCAAACAGATTAATTCCCACCCTGGGCCTTGGGGTTCTGGACCGTTTTTCTGTCATGCTGCTTTGCCAGGCTCCCTCTTGATAATACCCCAAAGATAAAATTAATTGTGCAGGGAGATGTGGGATGGGGAGTAGCTGAAAGGACCTTGAGCAACACATGAAGCTCTCTTTTCCTCTCCGCTCCTCTGCATGTGAAAACACAGGCACAATCAAACCGTCAGAAGCATGACACATTGCACCGATGATCACTAACTTTGTTAGGAAGTTTCCGGGAGTGAGAAGTTCTGCGAGAGATGTGAGGAGACAGGATCCAGCCTCGTGGAATATCCGGCGTCTGAGAATGTCGGGCGCGCGAATCAGCATCAAAGTGGATCCCCGCTCACTTCATCAGCAGTTTATGACGAGGGGGCAGCGCGAACCGATATTTGTCTCGTTGTGCAACTGCAAGTTCGGGAGCGCGCCGCTCTCCAGCGCCGACAATCAGAGTTGCGACAAAACAAAGAGGTGACATAGATTCTGCAATGACATCAGTCTCCAAAGTTATTTAAAAACACAGCAGTGCTGAGAGGCTGCGCACATGCACATCAATGCTCCCTGCTAATTGGTCGTGTCAGCAGGCGCGAAACGTCCACACTGGGGATGTGGGAGATGTTATTTTTTTTGCATGTTTTGATTTAATGGTACATTTCAAGTAACTGGAAGCTGGGAAAGGCCTCGCTTCCCACGAGGAAAATTACATTTGAATGCTGTCAAACTGGGAACTTTCCACTGGGAAAGTGGGAGGTTTTAAAGTAGGTCTGACATCTCTCAAAATGGCAGGAAACTGGTGGTTCTCACTAAATGAATATTTTCCTCACTTGCTTAAAAAGCAGAGGAAAACTCCTAAGTAGTGAGAAGCCTGCTGAAATGATTGAAAATCAATACATGCATGCGACGTGTGTCTTTGCAGTCCACTGGCCCTCCATTGGCTGCTGAGGTGGCAGTCACTGCGCGAGTGACTCGTCCCTCAGAGGGATGCCGCCCGTTTAGCTTCGCTGTACAGTGTTGCACCCCGATGCAGTCACACTTTAAATGAAGCAGACCTTTCCCACAACCTCCTGTCACTGCTTGTAGCTCGCGACATTAGCGCGCAAGTGCTAATCCCTGCTGTGACAGTGTGGAGGCGCACAATGTCTCAGTCTTTCATCACCGCTGCCCTTCAAAAGCTACCAAAAGACCAATTTAACCAAGACATATTCCAAAGAGGGGCGAAGCCAAAGAGCAGGTAGATTATGGCAGCTGTGGCAACTTTTGCTTTTTTCTTTTCCTTCTCTTGTGTTTTCTTTTTTTTTAAATAGCCTGCTGGCACTTCACTTGCCCCTGTCACCTCTGCTGGCAGATGGTGCAAATGAGCCTTTATTTCTGCCATTGCGCGAGAGCGCGGACAGGCAGCCAAAGCGCAATCACAAGAGATCCGTGTTTGCACGGGGAGACGACTGAAACAAAAGTGTTGCCTTTAGTGCTGTCACAGCCACAACACATCAGCGATTGCTTCGGAGGTGCACAGTCTGTTACTACGAGTGCTTAAATCAGGGTTTTGTCTGCTGCTGTCTCTTTCTTTTTTTTTGTCCCTGTGACAAATTTCCGACTGGAGTGACTTGGCTGTTGCAGCTATTTTTAAATGTAGTTTCTTTTTTTGGTGCGTTGCACATACTGTGGCGTTGGTGCTGTCATGAGTCGTAGTACTGTATGAATAAGAGATGAGATCATTGAATTGTTTGTTGAGCGTTGCGGCTCTTTGTGCAAGAATTCGCAATGTTGCCTAAGCGAGCTGCTACAATGTGTCTGTGCGTACAACAAAACAGTCCTTGTGAGGGATATTGTGTTTGGCAGTTTCCCTGGATATGCATTTGGATCTCATTCTAAGTGAGCATTTCACAAGCGTATTCCCCGTGCGCGCTCACAGCAGCACACAACTCAGGGAAAAGAAAAAAAAATCGCTCCCGAGCAGCCCGCATCCAGCAGCTTCCGGCTTAAAGTAGTCGCCGCTGTCACAGTGTGACATCATCAGCTAGGCTGGCGGCGTCCCAGTGGTGTCCTCCTTCGGAGCCACAGATATCCTTCAACGCGGCTCTTTCTGTGACGCTGCAGTGTCACTCAGGGGCCCAGACAGGCAGTGCAGCGGCGATGACAGCCCTCGAAATGAGAACTCAAGAGCAGGTAGAAAACTATTGACAGGAGCCTGGGGAGCAATTATGAGCAAAACCCCAGGGGTTGCTCAATAGACGCCGCGGTTTGCTTAAGTCTATTAAAAACAAGCCACAACCCCTGTTAGGGGACGGCGATGCCTGCTAGTTAGCTGGCCGCCAGAAGTTTTAAGCTCAACTGGTGACAGATTAATCATATAAACTCCAAGGGGTTGTCAAAAGGAAGAGTTTAGCTTGAAAGTAGATGAAACCTTTTGGAATTTTTTTTTTTCCTGTCAGCAAAACCTTGTCAGTCGTCATCTGTGAATCGGTGGAACAGTGAATGTAGTGATGCGATTAACAAGCTGACCTTTTGTAAAGCTTTTTTTCTCCACTGCTCAGCACTTGTATTTTTAAGCCCATAAAATCCAACAGGAATAAATTCAATAGCTACCTTTGACACCCGGCACATCACTCTCCATGAAATACCTTCAAATAATCAAGGCAGACAGATAATGGCTTGGAATAGGACGCGGCTTGCTGCCCTGTGACAGACATTTCCAATTAAAAAGGGTAAATAACTCGAGATTCATCTATTCCACCCTGTCCTGAGATATATCAGCCTATCGCGCCTTAAATCCGTTCACCCCTGAAATGGTAATATCACAGATTTGGATTTCCCAGGCAAAGAAAAATGTCATATAGTTCCAATATCCACTGCAGCAAAAAAATTGGTCTCCCTTTGAGTTTTTGTGGGCCAACTGAAGCTTGGGAAGTCATACACTGTATCAGTACAAAGTACACAGGCATCATAGAAATGGTGTTTGAGTTTATGGAACTTTTTTGATTTGACTTTGCTCATCAGAAAAAAAGTACAGAGGCTGGTTGACTGTGTTTTCCTGATGTAACTTTACCCGAACTTGGCCTTACATTTCAGTGCCAACACCTCAAGATTTTAATGAAAAAAACCCAGCAACAAAACAGCTGAAATTGACCACAAGTAAGGATGTAAATTGCCATATTCCTATACAGTAAATCAAAGTATTCCTATACAGTCGGAGCAACAAGATAATGTATTTACACCAAAGTTTCGCCTGGCCCAAACCTGACCTAAATCTGGCACAGCTGGACACACAGACAAATGCTGCGAGTGTGATGAATAGCCCGCCTCGGGCCCGGAGCTTGCCCAAGTCCTAATAACAGGAGGTCGTTCCCAGTCCAAATTACTTCGTGTCGGCGTCCCAAAAAACGGAGCCAAAATTGGACCTCTGGTGTCTGAATACATGCGGGCGACATTAGTAATCAGCTCGACTTGGCCCGCTACCTCGGCGACCGTGGATTGATCCTTGCGTTGCCTTCTCCTCTATCAACACGTTCACGCGGCAACGCATCATGACAGTGGGGATCGTCATTGGAGTATAAAAAAAAAACAACAACTTTTTGGTAAATAAAATGACACGACTCATTAATGTGATGAATGGCCGAGCAATCCCCCCCGGTCCTCGGCATCAAGTCGCCGCCTCCCAGCCCCCTTCAGGCGTCCCCCTAGAGGGCCATTCCGGGTGACAGCCGAACACTTAAACGTGTGCCTCTAAGTGCTGAGGCAAGCAGGACTGCCGGCCAAACGCTGGCTCTTTTCAGCTGTTGAAGCTCCCAAGGACCCATTTCACTGTTAACATCAAATCATTAAATTCACCCCCTTCTCAGTCAGCTCGACTTATAGAGAGATCGGTAAAGAGACTAAGACAACGGCTAATCTTAAAGAGGGACAAGAAAAAGGTCCTTGTCAGCTGGATAGTTTAAGCAGAAGACGGCTTTAGTTTGAGGGGAATTTTTATGTAAACTGACCTTCTTTAGTTTGGTTTTGATCTTATTGACCATGAAAATTAATTAGTCAGAGCTGTGTTCTTACTCAGTAATGAAAAGGATGAGGAGACAAAATGGTTAATGTGTCACTGTCAGAGCCTCGGACTTCAGATTATTGTGCGATATTAAAATTTAATTGCAACTCCAGTCGCGTCTCGGAGAGCCTGATAGCATCACGATTTAAACCTACATGAATATGCAATCAGAAACGAGCTGAAAACTGGAACCTTCTCAGAGATCATTTGATTGTCTCCTTTGTTTTTGATGACTGAATGGTAAAAGAAATATGAACGCCCACCAGCCAATGAGGTGTTCGCTTGTATGTTGTGTGTCTGTGAGCAAAGGTAGTCTTGATGTACACAAATGTCTTCGGGGTCCAGACTTTGTATTATTTCAGGCCACCTCAAGCAATTACAGTCTTCAGCTGTTTCTTCCACTACACTGGCTGCATTTGTTGTTTGAATACGACTCCTGCATCTGATGCGCGCCACCTCGGGGTACGGAACCGCTAACTGTCCGCAATTATCCTCCGTCTTTTGCGAGCAAATGGTCCATGATCTCTTATAGGTGTAATTTAAAAAAAGATCAGAGTGGTGCACAACAATTCCCAGACAAATCATGTGCTTTTGAATTGAATCGGAATGCGCTCCTCTGGAACTGCCGAGCACGTCGGCGCTTCTGGCAACACTTTGCTGCAGTGCCGAATGTTCACAGGTCCACAGGAATCAGTTGATTCGGAGGATCTAATTGTGGCGGCCCGAAGGACTGATTACTCGCAATTGTGTCCACAGCTTGATTAGAAAGGGACTTCTATTATAACACCTTAGTTTTAGACACTCTTATAAAGATGCTGAACCCTAATTAAAACTGCTTAGTTTCAATAGGAATCAAAGCGCATTTAGTTCTTTGCGGCGACGTTTCAAGTCGTCCACAGACTCCTTTCCTCCTTAAAACACACACACTCCTTGAGAGTTTTTGTGAAACCCGTGAGTGGGTGCTTGTCTACCTGCTTCTTGTGCATGTGTGGTCATCTCTCAACTGCTGTGAAGTTTGGGGGGAGAAGTAAAGAAAAAAAAAATAGTTGAAGGACCAGTCAGATGCTTTGCTCGAAGGGCCGGCTGTTTTTGGCGAGCACCCCGCTCACCCGTGTACACGGCATGAATAGAGCAGGGAGGAAATGCGTCCCTCCTTATGGTGGGTCAGACTCCAAGGCAGCCCAGATTTTTTTCTTTTTTTTTCTGCAGCCAGTAGATTATAGGACTAAATCAAAAAACTGAATTTCAACACAGTGGCATATGAAGCCTTTGCCTCGAGGGCCTGATTTCCTCGTTCGCTGGTGTTTTAACAATGAGGCTGTACTTGACAGTCCGACTGAAGCAGCCGTGTTTAAGTGGCCCTCGAGTTCAGCCTGTTTCTGTGCAACAGAGTTAAAAGCATCGGGGATGCGCACGCTAATAAATGGCTGTTATACCAATCCTCCCTAACGTCCAAAACGTCTAAAAACCTTCCCTGTCAGAATCACTTCTTCAGAAATGGTTGCTTATGCTCTGCTGTTTACTGGAGTACAAATAGAGCATTTTCTTATTTATGTAATGCAATGTATATGTAAGACTGCATTGAACAAAAATGTAGAGGCATAACAAAAATGCACAAGCTGCAACTTTAATGCTTAAGCTTTTTGCTATGGCTTCAGTATTTATATTGTGGCCTTTATTTCACACTCTGGCTGGTGCATCCATGTGGTGGGTGTATTTGTTCATCTTCTATGTGTTTGTATTTATGTTCTGGCATGTTGTGTCGTCTGTAATCAACGCAGCAACCTCTGTGACCTGAAATAAAACGAACCGCACCACTCTGCCTAACTGTGAGAAAAATAAACTGCAGCAATTTATCTTGAAAAATATATAATTGTGCTGAAAAAAATAAACTATAATTCCTCAGATGCATTTTTCTGCTGCCTAACATCGCATGGTTGTACTTGACCTCAGACTGAACCCCTCGCTCCACTCTCTTTTGATATAAAACTTCTCTCTCCAGCACATTTTGTAGCTCCTAGTAAGACTTTGACACTTCTCAGCTGGTAGCTGGGCCGACTGAAGTGCTCGGGCACTCAGGTTTGACGGGTGCCTTCCTGCAACTGTGAATTTGGGCTCCTTTCATAGATGTTCAATTGGATTAAGATTGGGACTCTTAGCAGGGCCACTTCGGAACAGTCCAATATTTTCTTCTTATCCCCTCCTGAGTGCTTTCAGATTCATATTTGTGGGTCATTATCCAGTTGGAGGAGCCCTGACCTGAGAGTGAGGCTGAGCACTCGGCCGCTGGGCAGCGTGTTTCGCCCCGGAACGCCTTGATAATCGTCTGATTTCATTGTGCCCCGCACGGATTCAAACGGATCCTGTGCCAAATGCGGCAAAACAACCCCGTCGCACTGCTGAGCCGTCCTCCGTGCCTCACTGTGGGGATGGTGTATTTTCCTTTGAAAGGTTACATTTTTCAGCGGTGAACCTGGAGCTGATGTGACTTACCAAAAAGCTCTCATTTTGTCCCATTCCTGCTGAAACATCGTGGCTCGCAGCCCACTTTCACTCACGTAGAAACATATGGTGCGAGCAGACACCGTTGTGGCTTCATCTTCAAAGTCAGCATGTATCTGTTTCCAAGCTTTGTCTGCATCCAAACGCTCCTTCTGCTCGGTTTGGAGCCAGTGCTTCTCAGGCCACATCTGCGTAAAGATGGGCTTGTGGTCTTTACATTAGCTCTGCTTCCCAATGATACTCCTTCTTATCTCTTCAGACAAGCCTCTTGTCTGCGTTCGGCATGGTGCACATGATGATAACAGCGAGAACGTGCCGCCTTAACAAAGTAAATAGGCTGAACCATCGCGGATAAGGTTAAGACACTTGTGATGCTAATTGAAGGCAACAGACTGCTTGAAATGTCACTATAATCCCATTATTTATCAGCATTTCTAAGGAGTTCATGCTGTTTCAAATATTTCATTTTTTCCCACATTTATTTGATTTTATTTTGTAAATATCTACAAAATAAAGTGTCTCATCTGTATATTCAATGACGTTTCATTCCTCATGGTGGTGCCAACACTGCTGATGAAACTTAAACTGCACCTCATACATAATGTACAGTCAAAGTTAACACGCAGAGAAAAGGGACAATTACTCTATTTTCAAATAAACCATCCACAGCTCAATAAACTGATGGCATCGATTTGCTCATTTGACTGGTGTAAAAGCAGATAGATGTAAAACATCCAAACTCATAGTGTCATAGAGCCACAACTCACCAACATGAGTCTCACACAACCTGTATGCACAAACACACAATACCTGCATCCCTAAAACGGACATTGGGCCTCCCAAGGCAGAAGCAAACTTCCTTCATACCTTCACTTGGTTAAAACACTGACACACGTCTGTATCTCCTGTATCTCTGCTGCTACAGACAGGATGATCCTCTCACAGCCTGAGCAATCTGGGACACTATTCCCACCGCTCACGTTTTCTTTTTTTTTTCTCTTTTTTGCCAATTTGCTCCTGGGAGCCCCTGAGTCCTTGTCTTCATTAAAGGAGTTCCTCATTGATCAATCACTGTCAGAGGAGCTGCTCTGTAATTGCACTGTGGCCTAATCATGACTGACGTTTCATCCCTCCCGCTCTGTCACAGGTCTCAGGAGAGAGGATGTTCCATGACTTTCACACCTTCGACCTCAAGGTAGGACCCTCCAAGGATTTAACTCCTCTCCATAGGGTTTGTCTTTGAATGTATATGGCTTAATAATGAATATTATAAAGCCTTCCCATATATTACTCAGGACAAGGACGGGGGAGTTAATATGGACCGGGAGCTCTAGACGTTCAAGTGCTCCGATGTCGTCATTACTTCCTCCTCTGTCGTACAATGTGAAAACAGGCAGTGTGATAGAAGACACAAGGGATCAACAGGCACTAATGTGTTTACTGACAAAGTACTCAAAGTAATTTATGCTGATAAAACTCAGAATAATGTTTTTTTTTTTAGTTTTTCCTACAACAGGAAATAAATGCCTCTTAAAAGCAACACATTAGACAGTGTAAATTATACACATACGACTGTGACCTATGTGGCCTCGGATGGCAATTATATTCCATCAATAAGGTGAGATGACAGTACTTAGATGCACTATTATCTGGAATTGCAAATGGATAATGTGCGGTCCAGATGTCAAGTTTATTGTGCTGAAGTCTTGTTGCCGGGCCGCTGTGTGGAACTGACTGTTACAGGGGAATAATAGAATCCCCCCTGCCTCTGTTTCCCACACCTCGGAAAGGTCATGCAGCCTCCGACAACACAGGACACAATGAAGATGCAATAAAGGCTCCCATTCAAAAATCTGGTTACTATTTCAATGGTATAAGGATGCTGATTGTTGCCACTTTGCAGTCATCTCCAAACGTCTAATTCTCATTGATAAAATGCAACGAGTGGGCCCCGCGGATGTCGACAGGAGCACAAAAATAACAGAGAGTCGAGGCGGAATTTATGCCTATTTATGAACTTATTTTAGGGAGTTGCTGTTAATCATCAGTGCGGCCTTCCGCCTGAGAGTGACGTGACAGCCCTCTCACTGCTTTGTTGCATCCGGCTCTCTGCCGAGAACAGAAAACATTTATTTGCATCACAGTTGAGCATATACATCACATATTTTCTTCACGCTGGGGACGGAGGAACTAAATAAAACACTGGATCCTAACTAAAATGCTAAGCAGAGGAGCTTCAGTTCCATTCCAAAGGTCTTATCTTGTTCGAGTTAGCTTTTCCAAATATGCTAATGAATTTAAATCCACAACCCTCCTGACTTTAAAAACAGTTTATTGATTTTCCTGTAAAAATGCCCAAATATTTTGAACCCATCGAACAATGGTGCATGCTGTTGTTCAGGGAACAGAGCAATGCACTGAGGAGGGGACTGTGTTCCCTGACATGATTTCTCAACAAACTGTTGAGGACATAACATCATGTTGTTCCTGTTTAACACCGTAACTCAGTCAAATAGATAGAAGTTATGTTTTGCCACCAGTTATTTTATGTACGGCGCCACATCAACAAACCAATTTTGGGAAAATAAATCGCAAAAGATGCAAAATGATGTTGGGGGGAAAAAAAACATGGAGAGCGATTTTCCAGATTGAAATTGATACCCCTGCCATGATATTAAGCCCACCAGGATGCAAACTTTCAGCAAACAAGATGCGATTCTGTCAAATGATTTGTGACTTGGCCATTTCTGCCACTGAGCGAGGCCTCGCATTGCTTCTGATAGCACGTATTAGTCTCGTTCCTCTTGTGATCGCGCTTCAGCACAAGGTTATTCGAGCTTACAGTGATTGGACCGAATGCCTCCTGGCTGTGCATTAGTCTGGCGCTTATGTCCACAGTGAAACTCGGCTTCCGACGCATTCAAATACGGCGTTATTATCATCAGTGTGATTTTTAAATCACAGTCTGGAGCTCATGTATGTACATGACTGCGCGAGTCATCTTCAGCAGAGGACAGGGAAACCACAGCAAACACCCCTCGTATGCAAATGCCTGATCCCACGCCATATTTCATGCAAATGTCTGTCATCGTATATTTTCAAATGTCATTTATGTGACAGTTGTAGCACAAACATCCATAATGTTTGGACTAGGAGGGGGGTCTGCAGCACGGATCGCAGTCATTGTGGATTCAGTCGGAATAACAAGGTCAGGATGGCTGAACTCCTGTTCCTACAAAACATGATGGTTTTATTAAACTTTGAATACATATGGATGATTAATGCCGCTGTGGAAATACAAAAGCTGGCTAATGTAAACAACGCCTTCTCCCGGACCAAAATAATGCAGCTTTTGAGCTTTGGAATTGTGATGATGCAGATTTATATAGAAGTCTGTAAAGTTACGGGAATCCAATGCAACTGAATTAAAGGATAAGAGTGAATTTCTTGGCATTTCCCCAGCCTTTCTGTGTCATTGTGTGCAGAAAAAAGTACTCGGGATGATGTACCGGCAGGAAAGTTTTAAATTTAAAATGCAATCAGCACAATCACCACAAGCAATCAGTTCCTCTTCATTTCACCTGATCGAGCCCCCCCGCTAAAGCAAGCCTGTTAAGTAGAGCATCTTATCAGGCCTGGATTAAGCTCCGCGTTTGATTAACATCTGTAGACTGAGTTTAGAATGTTAAAGTTCAAGTTTAGGGAACAGAAACGTCTATTTTCTGTCAGGTCGAACAGCACACAAACACATATATACAGGGTTCTTTTTGTTGTGTCAACTGAAACCATGAAGAAAAAAAACTGAAACAAATGATCTGAAAGTATACTGTATATAACCAAATCTAAATAGGCTCTCTGCTTGGTTCCATGAAGGTCCCTCAGTGAGGACAAGCCAGCCAAAGTTTCTTTGGTTCTCACAAAGTTGTTGAGAAGAAGAAAAAAAAAACCTCCCAACAACTTGCAATTACAGGAAGCTTCTATAAGTGGAGACAAACGGTTTCAAGTGTGTCAATACATTTCATGACAAACCACACAGGTGCAATTTCAGGTGCTCCACCCGCACCACCTGCAGAGAGACGATGGAGACTAACACAGGAACACGCCAGAGAGCAGAGACGGTGACAAGCACAAACAATGTACCACATCTGTGCTGAATAAGGGGTTTGCAGCATCATTAACATGCTTTCAAGTTCATTATGTGTCTGATACACAAATAATTAAACACTATTAACTCTAATTGCTTTAGCAGGACGTAACTTTCAATGTCAAATTGGAATGAACTGCCAACATTTGGCTACCACAAAATGAATTAATCAATCAAAATGTTCGTCAGTTCACACCACTGACAGGTCGAAGCGACCAGCAACTTTAAGAAAGGATGAGTGCAATGCAGCGCTGTGTTTGCAGGCGCCCGCGGTTGATGGTGAGAGCCACAACAGACACCGCTGACTGACTTTACGATGGACATTTTATGAATTTCAATGTCACCACAGCCGAGTTCATCTGGGGGAAAGTCAAACCAAGCACACACGGGCCACATGCAGACATAATAAAAGTGTCGCCCTGCTCACGGAGGCGTGGAGAGGTGAGAACACCTCCCTGCTACATCCTCGCACACATCTGCGTCCGCGTGCTCTCAAAGTGATGTTTCCTTCGCGGCTGGAAATAGGTCAGCCGTGAATACCTGGCTCCTTCATCTCGCAAAAATCCTTTCGCGCACTTAATTGGGAGTGTGGCTTTGTAAATCTGCTGCAAGTGAATCTCAAAACTGTTTTGTTTGTCAGAGCATTAATAGGTGGCTCCTGAAAGGTGAATCGCTCATACTTAAAGAAGAGCATCCAAACATCGTCGGAGCTGCTTTGTTAGGAACTGGGAAGGCACAATAATGCCAACTTGGCCCCCATTTAGACACTGCCAACTTGGCCCTCGTTTAGACACTGAATCATTCAGATTGCACCACTGTGATTGCTTAATTAAATGTTGGGCTGTGTAATGACTTTGCTTGAAAGGGAATTAAATGTCTAAATGCTGCAGAATCCACGTCGAGCTGAATAGAAATCAATGAGACATAGTGCAGGAAGTGAAGGTGTTTTCCGACTTGTTTAGGGGGCGCGTAGCGTATTGATGCTGCCCCTCAGTCACTGGCTCAAAAGCCCATTCCTCTTGGTCCAAAGCATTGATCGCTGGCATGCCAACAGTGCTTACTTGGTGCTTTTTTTTTCTGGAGAGGTCGAGGAAAGCAGTTCCTTACATGTTGACAGAACACTATATGTAAACTGCATTCAGATGCTAAATTACTCCGACTGTCATTTGTCCATATATCTTTGATACTTGCTTGTTTTCACATCTCAAGGCCACAGATCAGCCTTTGAATTGAAGACTCTGTTTAGCAGAGTTGCATCTGGACATTCCATAATGCACCTAACCTGCACCAACAAGCGCATTTAGGAATCCAACATGCATATATTTTGAGAACCTCAATGATCCCATTTATTTTGTGATCGTATTGCGGTGAGACTGCAATGTGTGTTATTTACTTGTTGGTTATTGAATGCCATCACAAGTGTGGGCATATCTTTTTTTTCCCTCCCCGAATAACTTTTGGCATCCGAAATTATCAGTCTCCCAGCATATTTTCAGAGTGTTGTACCATAAAAGCCTGAAGGCGAACATTAAAACCCAGCCCACATGGAAATAGTTCTTGAAAGGAGTGCAGCCAACTAATCTCACAAACATTTGATTGAACCAAAGACCTTTAGAAACCGCCAAAGCTGGGAAGGGCACACGACTCCTAAAATGACAACCGATTATCAAGCTGCCTCTGGCTCGAGACACTGTAATCCCCCAGATGTTGCGGTCTGTGAAATATGAGAGTCTGAATTAGATCTCTCAAACAATGTCAGCTTGTCTGCATTCGTAAACCCTCAGCATTTAAGTCACAAAATTAAGTTGACCCCGCTGGAAAGCTTAAGGACATGTAACAAAGCCCCCGGCAGTCTTATTACTTCATCTGCTTTCATCTCATCTCCCCCATGTAATAAGTTCCCACTCTTGCAAGACCACTGGGGCTAATAAGGGTTTTATCTGCTTTTGATATTAGATATTAACACCTCATCAAAGTTAAGCCAGCGGTAGGCTCTCGTCCTCCCTCCGATTTTACATTAGCCGAACAATGTCTCGAAAAGGAATCTTATCAAATTCAAATTAAGGGCGAGCTGAATAGCCAGGAGGATACCGCTACCCATCACTCAAGGAACATGTAATTTGGTTGGAGCTTTGTGGATCGGTGAGATCACCGTTGGGTTGTTTTGTTTTTTTTGTGTTCTAATACTTTGAATTTGCTCCTCATAATCCCGAGTCAAAACAGAGCACGTTCGCAGCATATGAATGACAAATGTTTGGCCGCTGGCAACCAAAATAATTCTGAGTGACACAATCAGGGT